>HF911159.1:900-13563 GCA_000341915.2 Megaselia scalaris
GGGGGGGGGGGGGGGGGGGGGGGGGGGGGGGGGGGGGGGGGGTCGCAAAAAAAAAAAAATGTCACAAAAGGACAAGAAATTAAATATTTTAGAACATGAACAGTAATATATAAAGCATGTTAAAAATGACAATAAGTTTTGATAAATTTTTAAAGTTATTTGAACATGTATAAAATCGGCAATAACATTTGTCACAATTTAACACTGTCGCAAAATGAAAATAGAACAAATGAGATGTCACTAAAAGACATTTCTAACACAGGGGGGGGGGTATTAAAGGTTCAGAAGGCTTGAATGACTTATTTATTTGTACATCTCTGAGCTTGAAAATGTTGACTGAATGATTCTTGGAAGTTATTATGGTCTTCTTCGATTACCCTCAAACGTTTCGTAATGTAAAATAATCTTTTAAAATCCCCACCGTCCTTCACATACCATTGGGTGGTAATGGAATGGTGGTAAAAACAAAGACTACTTGTAAATGATAAGAAACGAAACTTTTTTTATATGCCAAAGAAGTAAAGTGTTGAACAAGAAAGAAAGGTTTACTAAACCAAAAGAAAGAGAGTCAGTCAAAGATTGGTAGAGAGGAGAGAGAAAATTATTGAAAGAAAGAAGTGAAAAAAACGTGACTATGCTTGGATTAAAACTCAAGTCTGAGTCTGGTCTTTTGAGTCGATGTTTCGGTCGGTATTTGAAAACAACACACCCAACGGATCACGGAGTATTTAGTTTTTTTGTTAATAATTTTATTTTTATCTATAACCGCAAAGCTTTCTTCGAAATTTCACCGCCGCTACTTTGGAAATCTTGTAAGCCCGTCTCGAAAACTTCTTGAAACGTCTTGATATCGGTTTGTTTGTCTGGATAATAATCGCCTCCAAGTGATAAATTGATTTGCTGAAGTAATTTGCAATGAAAATAGAGCAGCTTTCATTTCACAGTGGTTAAAATCGTGTGTTTCAGTTAAAAAAATATTTAAACAAAAAAAATGTTTATACGCTAATTTGAAAATACAAAATACTATGACAACAACGACGGCGGCTGCAAACGCAACATTTACTACAATTTTACTGCTGCTTATTTCGGGAGAAGTGGTTCGTTCCCAGAACTTAGTCAATAAAGAAGTAGGTATGGAAGTATGGATCGACTGTTTTAGATTTAAGTGGGTTACTGGGATTCCTTACTATTATTTGTGCCACTATTTGGAAGCAAGTCAGTAAACTTACCAAGAAAGTTACGAAGAAAGTTTTCATATGATTTTCATGTATACCTTTTAAAGTGCGTTGAAATCGGTGAAAACAAAATCAAGGTTAAGGACACATGGAGTTAGTTGAACTGATTTAATTACTTGTTTTAAATACTTTTGTAGAAATTGAAAGTAAATAATTTTTTTTGGTTTGAAGTTTTGTTTTGTCTTTGTTGGCGTATTTCCTTAATTACATGACAATGTTGCCTTGTAATAAAGTTTTTATTCAATTATAAATTTAGTTGTAAGAATATTTCTCGTCTAGAGCAAGGAAAAAAGCATGTTTGCAAACGAATTAGTGTTACCGTATTTCTTGAATAACATGACAATGTTGCCTTGTAATTACTTTCGTGTAAAATTCTAAGCACTTTCGTGTCAATTTAACTCTAATTTCATTGCAAGTAAGTTTCTCGGTTAGAAGAACAAACGAAAGCAATTTTAATATAAATTAAAAATTATTTTCGGGCAGTTTACTCACAAAATATAACCTAAAAAGTTACACATTGTTGCCGGATTACATAACCTCCATATCAATGTTGCCTATCAAACTCACATAAAACCACTAAAAATAATTAAAACCGATTCAAGTCGGTGAATAAGACGAAAATAAACCAACATGAAAAGAAATGAAAAACAAAAGAGTCTTTCATGTGAAATGAAAATCAGATCCGTGATGACCTTCAAAGAAAAAAATGAAAACCTTTACCAAGAAGAACTAGATTCTATCAAAAAGGCAACAAAGAACAGAAATAGTAGAAATATACAGAGATTTATATTAATAGATAGACAAGTGAAATGAAAAAGGAAGCATTGAATAAGAAACCTGTCTGTTAGATTTCCGTATTGTCAGTTTATGTATTCCATATATTCTGTAGTTATAATAATCATATATAAATATTGTAAGAAGTTGTAGAAAATTTTCAAAGAAAAACGACACATTTTCATGCATGAAATCATGATTAGATTCTAAATACAAAGGTACACTTAGAGGAAGGTTTGTATTTATGTAGTAATTGATATTTTATTTTTTGAGCTAATTTGTTTTATTATTTTTATATACATTTCAGTTTATGGAAGCTTTTACTTGATGTTTACCTTCAATAATAGAGCTTCGGTTTGAATCTCACTGACATCAATTTTGTTTTCATTTTTTTGTTTGAACTTTGTTTTCATACTGAGTTCAAATCTCATTATTATTAAAATTTTTGAAATTAAAACATATTTCTCTTACTGATAATTTGTCTACGAAAATTGTGTCTCCATGCAACTATATAAACCCCAGTTCAAATCTCACTGATCACATTTTTTTAAAAATCTTTTTTGTCAAAAATTTGGGGTGTTACAGACAAATTAATACTTCAATCTTACACCGTCTGAATATGATCTTACATCGTTCAATATGAACAGCTTTTGTTCTCTACTCGTTGGTACTGAGTTCGAATCTCACCAATATCAAAATCTCTAAAACTTTTTTGACAGTGGACAATGCATATTTTTTGGGTTTTTCTATTTATAAAAATTCTTATAATGAGAAGATAAAACTTTTTTGCTCTAGTAATAAATGCTGATATGTTTAAACGGTTGTACAGTATACCGAGATCGCAGTTCAAGTCTCAATAACTTAATTTTTTTTAAAAGTCGAATGTTTCATATAATAACTTTCTTCAAAAACATAGATACAGACACATTAAAAAACATATTAAACCATAACTTAAATCTTAGATAATTAAACTGCAAATATGAAACGAATTTGTTTTCCGTTCGTTAGTACTGATTTCGAATCTTATTGATATCAAATTTTTTTTGTCACATTTTATTATAATAATTTGTCTCAATAATGTTTAGTTTACGAAAATTGTGACTCAATTTATACATTGAGCAATAAGGATCGCGGTTCAAATCTCACTGAGAGCAATTTTTTTTATAAAAATATGAAATGTTCAGACAAAATTTAAAATAAAAACATTGTATAGTCAGTTTTCGTTCAATAAACAACAATTTGATTTATACACATTGGTACTGAGTTCGAATCTCATTGATATAATTTTTTTTTTATTTTTGGTTCTACACTTTTCTTATAATAAGAGAATAAAATATGTTTGTCTTACTAATACTTGGCTTACGAAAGTTCTGTCTCTTTTTATATATTTAGCGATAGGGATTGCAGTTCGAATCTCACTGATTACAACTTATTTTTTTATATTTTTAATGTTTTTAAATCTTGTATGATTACATATAAAAAACACTTATAATAATGAATCAGCTTGATTCAGGGGAAAAAGGAGTACTATTTATTGTTCGAAAAATTCCCTTGGCGGCACTGAACTTTGAACGCTCGGACTCATCATACAAAGTAAAGATGTTCTACAAACTAACCTACGGACTCTCTCATGATTTAATAAGGATTATAAAAACATTTTGGTCCTTTACTGATATTCAATGAAACTTTAAAAAATAATACAATAATCTCGAGACCGAAGTTCGAATCTCATTTATATCAACTTACTTTTTTAACATAATGCAGCTCGAATCTAACTAATAAAATATAAAATTATTTATATTCAAAAATTGAATTGTCCTCTATTTTGTATATTCTTAATAAATATTTTGATTTTTACAAATTTGAGATTTTACAAATTTTAAAAGACGTTCGTAGTTTAAATCTTAGTTGTAGCAATTTATTTTTTGAATCACTTTTTCTATTTTTTAAGAAAAGTTTATTTAAAATCTTTAAAAAATAATAAAAATTATAAAAATATCAAATAGTACAAAAGTCTCATAGTGCAGAGTCAACGGTTTTACTGCTTTCTTTCCATATTTCTATACTTTTTGTTAGCTTCTTTTGTTACCTCTTCCATATTTGTTCATCTTAAAGTTAGTCGCAGTATTTAGTTAGTTAGATTTATTTATTATAGAATTTGGGTCACAGTTCGTCTTCTTTTACAACTTTTTTTTATCTTTTCATTTATATTTTTGTTTTTGGAATTTGTGGAAAGTTATTTTTAGAAGAATTTGTTTTTATTCAGGCATTGAACTTTTGCGTTAAAATAAAAGTTTTCTTTGTAAGTCTTAAATGTTTCCTTTTAATTTTGATTAATTACAAGAAATAAGCAAATAAAAGTTAAATCGCATGTTAACGCATTTACTGGCCGGTAGTTAATTGCTGAATTAGCTTTCTATTAAATATTTCCTACTTTATATTTGCTGATGACTTCCTATTACAATGACTTAGACCCTTTTTATTTTGCTATGAATTATTTATTCTTGAAGGTAATTTGATATTTCTATTTTTTATTCTTTTAAGATATCTTTTTTAAAACTTTACATTGCTTTGTAATTATAATTTAAAAAGTTTAGTTGGCTCATTTGTGTATTAATGACCAGTTGTGCCATAAACGTAAACACAAAGTTTTTATAGTAATTATTCGTACTTTCGAAAAATAATAAAAAGAAAAACAAAATATTCTTTGACATATGTACTTTTTCCGGTTAGCCTATTTGTGAATTGATCACCAGCTACCGTTTACAGTTTTCTCACAATTTATTTTTACTATTATAAACAGTAGAAAAATCATTCAATTACCTACATGAATTTATAAAAGGACTTAAGAATAGAAAGCTTATCTCTTAACCCAACTTCTCTATTTTAATAGGCACTAGTATAAACCGTAGAAGAAATTACCGACTAAATTCTAAAGACTCTAAAAGATCTTTCTGTATAATCCTACTTCTCTATATTTGAAGGAGTTATGAGAATAAATTGAATGCTATACGGGAGTATCTTTCTAAGCCTACATTGGCATTCTTTTATCTAAACATACTAAAAAAATGTGTAATTGAATCACAGAAATAACAAATTAAATAAGGGGGGAGGCCCCCTCTCCACATTATAAATTTTTTGTATATTGCTTTACATTTTTGTTTGCGGGGAGTTTCCCGCACCGCCTTATTTTTTCTTGTAGATTTTGTTTATTATTTTTGATGCGGGATGACTTCCGCGTAAATTTATTTAATTTATAACAAAAGCTTTGTACTGTAAAATAAATATTTCCTTATATATTTCTTTTATAGCGGAGGACTCCGGCGTCATATTTGTTTATCATTTCTTTTTTGGGGGGCAACCGCAACAAAATATTTATTGTTGTTGTGGGGGAGACCCCCGCACCAGATTTAATATATAACAAACTTTTGGTAATTTTTGAAAATTTTCTAAACAAAATCTAAACACAAATAAAAATGGACTTTTTACAAAAATATAAAAACTTGAAAAGTTCAAATTTAGACAAATTTATGAGAGTAATTCAAATAAAGATAAAGAAAATAAACTTTTATTTTACAGCGGCATTACCATCAATATTTTGTAATTAACCCATTAATCTTTAAAAAATAAAAGCTATAGATATAAATTCAATAGTAAAATCTATAAAATCAAAATCACCCCAAAAACATTTAAAAAAACCACACAACTTGTTGAATAATTCCTATTCCGCATTCAATTATAATATGTAACGCAATGAGTCTTACTTTCAACAATCATCTGTATTAAATAGTTAATATAAGGAAACGAGTAAAATAGAAATAAAAACGTCGTAAATATTTCAATATAATTAGCAACTGGAAAAAAAAGTTTTTAATATTTAAATGTTTATTTTTCCAATACTAAATAGTTTGAAAAAAGTTTTATATTTTCATTTAAAAAACCAGGAAGCGTAAAGTCTTCTTTCTATTTGCTTAGAGTCTTTCAGTTGTGCTAATTTTAGTCCCAAGGAAAAAAATAAGCAATTGTGTAAATATCAATGGCACACGTTTTTGTTCTAAACAGCGTATACGTTTTATTTTATTTGTGTTTTGCGGATAATTTACTATTTTATAGTATATATTTTAAATATTTATTTGCAGAATATTGCATTTTTTTTTTAATTTACTAAAGGTGTTGATTTGATTATATTTGAACGTCATTCAGATGAAATTTATTTTGTTTATAATACTAAATGCGTTTTCTTGCAATTTTGTTTAATAAATAAATACTTGAATTATTTCTTTCATATTTAAACATTTTCAAAAAATGTGATCTCAGTTGGTAAATTTTCAATATATTTTGCATCCACATAAAAAATGTTCCTAAAATTTATAAAATTAAAAAAATACAAATTAAAATATAATATTTGTTTTAAGTTTCCGGTTGGCCTATTTGTGTTTTAATAACCAGCTACATTATAAATAAAATCTATAAACATTTTGGAAAAATGTATTAATGACCTACACTAGAAACAGTTTTAACAATGAAAAAGGTGTATTTATAGTAATTGGTTATCATACTTTCAAAAAAAAAATACGATACAAATATTCATTGACATATGTCCTTTTTCCGGTTGGCCCATTTGTGTATTGATGACCGACTACACTAGGTGTATTTAAAAAACAAAAAAAATACAAATCACAAAAATAAACATATGTTGAAATATTTTTACCAAATAATAAACAATTAATGTACGTCTCTTGACAGACAGTCTTGACACATATTTTATGCATCTTCCCCAAAATCATGGTCACCGCAACCAAATCATGTGAACCGAAAAGTATGACACGCAAAATTGTCTGTCTGCTTACATTTCGAAAGCGAAAAATTATAAAACACTTCCTAACTTTTTATGTTTATATTTATAGTAATTTTTTTATTATTTTTTATTTTTGCACAATAAAACTCACCAAAAAGCAATTGAAATTGAAGAAAAAAATGACATAATTCCTCATTGTTTGATTACGTTTGTTTACTTTTACACTTTAGTAAGTGGAACTAACTAAAACGTCCATCAAGGTCAATTACTTACATACTTTTCAAGAAATTTATACATAAAAAGCATATTTTACTTTACTCTTACACGCTTTAGTAACTTTTGCATGCGATTTTAAAGAGCTAGAAAAAAGTATAGAAAACTATAATTGCAATTATTACACAATTTAATTTCATTACATTCCTTTGTATTCACTTTTCTCTTCAACTTTTTATTTTTAACACAGAAAAAAAGTATTTGTGATTTTATTTAAATATTATTTTATAAATTAATGTTTAAAAAGAGTGACGAAACTTTTATGTAAGGATAGATATACAAATCTTGAAAAAAATTCTGAAAAGGTTTACAGAAGAGGATTTCCGGTTGACCTCATTATTGCAATAATGACCAGTTACACTGTTGGGCTCAGCAATCTTGAATATTTTTTTTCTTCTAAAGTCCGTAATTTATTAAAATTAGATACAGAAGATAGATTTCGAGTTGACCTCATTATTGCTAAAATGACCAATTATTGTTTGAAAATTATTTCTAGAATCTTTAGTTTTTTGAAATTAGATACAGAAAAGGTTTACAGAATAGAGGATTTCCCGTTGACCTTATTATTGCGATAATGACCAGCTATTCTGTGAAGCCCAAAAACTTTTATTTTTTTTTCTAAAGTCAGTATATTTTTAATTGGATACTTAAGAGAGAATTTCCAATTGACCTCATTATTGCTAAAATGGCCAGCATTTTTTACATATTTTCTGGAATCTGATTTTTGTTTAAATTAGATACAAGAAAGGGTGACAGAAGAGAGTATTTCCGGTTGACCTCATAATTTCAATAATAGCCAGCTACACTGTGAAGCTTTCTTTAATCTTTCTCAATGTTTTTAAAAACCTCAATAACGTAGGAAGTATTTCTTTTTTTGATTCATGGGATTGTCAAAAAGTAATACGAAATTTGCATACTTTAATTTACAACTTCCACTTATAGAATTACAGACATTTATTTTGGAAGCCAAACTTGTAAACTATAATTTTCCAAATATTATGCTATTTTAATACTTTTTATCAAATTCATAAAATATTAAAAAAAAATTATTTACTCTTTTAATATTTATGTAAAAATAATATAACATAAGAAAGCTACTAATTTTTTGGTGTGTACTTTTTTTTATAATACTCTCAACGCTCTTCTTCAACATCATCTTCTGTGGATGCCTCTAACTCATACAACTGCAACAACAAAAATAATAGTTGAACGTTTGATCGGCAATGGGCGCCTGTGGTATGGTTAGCACCAGAAGAGAAATTCCTGCCACTGGGAGTTGATGAATTTCTGCATTATGTGCACGCTGTTGACCGGGACAGCAGTGTCAACACTCATCATCATCACCAGGAACATTATTATAGTAATAATATTGAAAGGGCAGGAGTAGAAGTAGGAGCAGGAACAGCATCAGGGATGACTAGAACAAATGATGTCCAACAAGACTTTAGACCAAAAAGTAGACGAGGAAGCATGATAATGCCATTAGGAGAATTCTCGAAAAAATCATATCTTGTAACGAATGGTGACATTGGTGAGTAGACTTTATGTTTTTTTTTCTTCTATAAAATTGCAAAATATAAGATATAAAGAAATCTCACATTGAATTACATCCAATAATAAAACATTCTAGAATATAATAGAAAAAAATAAATTGTCTTTTAGAGGACCTTCTGGAGGACGAAAACTCATTTATCTACGGAAAGAACCCTAACAAACACAAAGTCCCCATTTACGCCATAGTTAAGATATGTAATTTAGTTGACGAGGACGATGAAAAAATACGAAGGAGAAATGATAATATTTTTATCCAACAACCAAGTCCAAAAGGTCGTTACATTCCTATTAGTTTTAATGAAAACCAAGGAAACTCTACAGTCCGAAGGTCATCAAGAAGACTATTCCCAATCTTCAAGCGAACAAAACGGTCTGGAGTAATTGCAGGAGCTGCTTCTCCTGCAGCAGCAGCAACAGTCCCGCAACCTGTTGTAACGACGACACCAGCTGTTGGAGACTTCATAGCTAATCTAGTAGATAACGTTAAATTTACGGCTGCAGATGAAATCCAAGGAGAATTACTAGACAATTCTATTGATGGTAGCCAACAAAGAGTGGCAGCAGCTGGGGCAGGTCTCAGGGTCGGTGTCAGACTTGGACCAGAAATACTTGCTACAACAAACCCAGGAGCAGCAACAAATTCTAACGACAATAATGTACCGATACCTGCTTTCCACGTCACTTACGGATGTTTTATCCTTATAGTCAAGGGAAACGGATGTGTACATTGGATTTAGGGCTATTTGGCAGTATACCATTTCCTTCGGTCTTTGGTAGATGTTTGGGTTCACGAAAGGACATTGGAAGTCATGTCGGAGACTGGGAACATATGACATTGTTCTTTGGAGGTGGAACGGGTCCAGGTTCAGATCCAGGACGTTACGAACCAGATTCTATGTATGTGTCGGCACATGATGCTGGCGCATACTACAACTACAATAGATTGACTGGAGCGTTTGAATTTCAAAGGCAGGAAACCAGGAAAGGTATACTTCAGAGACCCAATTTCCCAAAGACTGTAACTACATACAATAACCATCCAGTGTTATTTGCTGCCAAGGTGAGTATTTTATAGGGTGGTTTTATAAATTTGACATTTTTTTTTATTTATTTTGAACACATTTTGAGAGGAAATTTAAAAATTGTTTTATTATTTAAAAGAATTTCCAAGTTTCAATACATTTTAGAGCAAATATTTACAAATAGAAAATGTTCTAAAAATATTTAAATGAAAGAAATATTTTTATCTTACATTTTAGTACAAATTATAATTATTTTCAAACGAAACTTTATATTTTCGAATAAGTTTATTTGTTTTAGTACAACTCTCAGCTAAACTTCTAAAAGAATTTCAGAGATGTTCTAAAAATGTAGATTTTATAAATATACTTAATAAAGTAATAAATTCTAAAGTAAGACATTTACGAACTAAAATTTTATAATTTTTTAGTACAAAACTCAAAGTCTTAGAACATGTCCGTAAAAAAACTTTTGTTATTGTATTTTTAGTACAATTCTAAAAACTTAAATTAAGAGATGTTTCAAAAATATATATGAAAAATTCATTTTAGTGCAATTACTAAAAATAAAAAATAGTGTACTAAAAATAGAAAAAAATTTCTATTGAAAACATGTGTTTAGTAGTAGTACTATTCCTATTTTAGTAAAACTTTTAGAACATATACTAGAAACAAAAACAGTTATTTATGATTTTATTTCATGTTTAGTACAGATACTAAATGTTTATACAATGTTCTAAAAGTAAAAGGGTTGAACAGATTTCAATAATATTAACATAATACTTTCCAAATAAGTTTAGTACTGCCTTTAGAACATGTACTAAAAACTAAAATTATATACCTTTCTTGTTAGATAAATATTTAGTTCAAAACATATTTCTAAATCTTATATTTTATGTTTAGTACAAGTTCTAATTTTTTAAAGAACGTAAAAAAAATGCCTAAAATTGGAATTTTGTTTTTAAAAGTACAATATTTGACAGGACCTCCCTAAATAGTGCATTTTCAGTTCTATTTTGTTGATTGTAATCGAATGAGTTCTTTTTTGTGGATAGACTTATATTCTCAGTTTGCTGATGTTTCTGTGCTAAAAAAGGATATTAAACTGGATAGGAAGAGATTTTATTTTCATCGTTTCAAGAATGAAAGATTTCCAAATTTTTCAAACGATTTCATGCATGAATGACTTTTTGTTGCATTTTTATCTTTACTCTTCTAGGTAAAAAGTTTTTATTAAAGTGACTTTTCAATTTTGTAACATTCCAGAGATTTACTTGGTCTTTAAACTTTATATCTTGGGGAAATATAGAATTTAATAATATCGTATTTTTTTTTTTAAAAATAACAACTTAAAAGACGAAATTCTGAAGTAAATGAAAACATTACACCCAAAAATTTAAAAACTTTCCACGGGAAAAAGAAAGTAAATAATCCCCATATCTTTATACTACGAAGTTAGTAAAAATAACCCCCAAACCTTTTAGAAAAATGATACTTGTTTATCTTTGGCCATTAACATAAACTCTGGAACTAACTGGAAAATAAGGATAAATGAAAGGATGGAGGACGTAGGAAGTAACGAACTAGAGATGGACAGTAACTCGTTAATCCTAAAGACTGAAACTTATCTACGTGCCATTTACTAGCTAGAATTCCATCCTTTCTGTTCTAGTCCTTTAGAGAATCTGTTTCCATAGTTCTTTTCGACCCATTTTAGTTTTTAACGGCTTACATTTACTGAGGAACACTTAAAGTAAATTGTGGTCAAGGATATTGAAATTACTGCAGTTTTTTTGTTTTTGAAAAGTAAATGAATTTTACTTTTGGTAGAAAGAAATAAAAGTTTTGGTTTAAAGTGAAATGTATTTCTTTTGAAGGGTCCGAGTTTGAATCTCAGTAATCTCATGTGAGGTTTCTATTGTAGATAAGTTTTGGTGTAATGAGAAATTTATTTCCGGACTGTAATTCCAGGATAAAAACTTGTTTTCTTTTTTGAGTAAAAATTAATTTTACTTTTTTTGTAAAAAGAAATGTATTTCTCTAAAACAAAAGGAGTTCAGGATCGAATCTCAGTAATATCATGTGAGTTTTTTTTAGAGATTTTCTTTTTGAGAAGTTAATTAGCTCTTCCTTTGAATGAAAAGACCACAGGTTTGGATCGCAGTAATATGTATTTTTTTTTTTTGCTAAAACATTTTATTTTTTAAAAACAGAATACATTTTACTTTTAGTAGAAAGAAAAGATCGTTGGCCAATATTCCTTTTAATTGAAAGGGCTAAGGTTCGAATCTCAGTAATATCCTGTGAGTTTTTTTTTTAGATTTTCTTAGAGAGAAGTAAATTAGTTTTGCTTTTGAATGAAAAGATCCCAGGTTTGAAAAATTTTGTTTTTAGTAGGGAAAAAATAGAAAATCTTAGTAATCTCATGTTTTTTCCTTGAAGAGAACTAACGTTTATTTAAAGAAGAATTACATTTTATAAAAGGACTATAATATATTTGTTAAATTCTAATTAAAAACCACAAAAATACGAACATTTCTCTCCAATTTTTTTTTAATAGTTTTTTTAGAGTGTAATAGAAGTAACAAAGTAATATTATTTTTAGGGCTCTCATGGATTGTGGACTGCACCTGGGAAACATCGATTCGTCAAAGTTGCTAGATTGTATGATATCAACGGCTTTGGGACACCCTGGCACACATGGAAGTCCGTTGAGATAGCGTACGAGAATCTCGTTCTGGTATGTATTTTTCATTTCCATTTTATCTTATTTAAAATAGCACAATTTTTATGCAGGTTATACATTTTTAAATTATTTAATATGAATAAATATTGTACAATTACTCACATGCCTTAGAAAATTTAAAAATATTGTATAAAAATGATAAAAAAATACTTTAAGAACTAAATAAAAGCAAATCATTTACGTAAAGCAATTAAAATAATTCAAAAAAATATATAGGGGAGTGGTGTGCAGGTTGATATGTCGGGTACGGTGAGAATTCGACTT
>HF911161.1:0-13568 GCA_000341915.2 Megaselia scalaris
TGGAGGGAGCGAAGCGACCGGAAACTTGGCCTGCCACTGCAGAAGTTATTTTTTTTAGTCGCGGAGCCTAGAGTCATAGAGTCAAACCTTATGGCGGAGGTGCCTTATATTATATTGGAGGAAGCGAAGAAACCGAAAAATTGGCGTTCCATTGCCACCAATTGCCACTATTAAGAGTATAAATTCGCACTGGTGCCAATTTCCTTTCTTAGAAGTATAAACTATACAATGGAAAATCGCACTGGTGCGAATTTGCTCTGTTAACAGTGGAAACTCGCACTGGTGCGAGTTTATTACGTAAGAAATTAACTATTTCCATATAAAACTTCAGTTTTAACGTAAATTACGTAATTTACCGACGTAACTTACATAAATTACGTAAGTAATTAACTAAATACATTTCTTTGCCCATCCATGGCAGGAAGCTTCTTCAAGCCACCAGTGTGGAGTGAAAATGAAATATGTCCTATTTACAAAAAAAAAGGAAAGAAAGTGTTAACTATCAAGGAATCGTATCCTTTAAATCGCTTGTAAGATCATGTCATCCACCTTATGTGAGTTCACTAAACTCTGACAAAAGACTTTGGAGTAGTATGAAAATAATGAAAACATCTGATAAGTTTCAAACATCAGATGTTTCAAGGCGGAAAAACATTATTGGAAGTCATGGACAAGTTTCTGGTCATCGAAAAAGCTGTGAATTCTGATGGGCTTAACGTTAATGGCAGTAAGACGAAACTCATAATATCATCAAGAAATGTTTTCACTTTTTCCGCAATATTTATTCTGAGTGTGTTGTGCCAAAACGACCCACTGCTCGATATAGCTCATTCAATAAAGAGATGGTAAATCTATGTAATCATATGGGCTTGCAGTACTATGGATGCAAGAATCTTGCATTCATTAAGAAAGTTTCTTCATCTGCAGTTATTGAACTCATTTTTGCTTCCTTTTTTGAAAATTGGACAGGACATATTATGATTATACTAAAGTTTCATTCACTGGTCATCTCTTCGCTAATAGAAGATCCTACCGAAATTAGCTCCCGTTGCTTTGCAAAGTTCAGCAGATATTTCATCTATTGGTGATGGAAATCTTGTTGGTAATGGAAATCTTAGATCTTGAGGTTGATTTGTGGAGGGAATGTACTATTTTCGTTGCTGTTAAGTAAGTCTTTGAAGAAATCTTATCATTGTTTAAGGAAATTATTCACTTATTTGTTCCATACTCTTTATAGTATCTCTATTTAACGTATCTCTGAATGTTTGATGGTAAAGCTCTAGCATCACGGAGAACTACCGACAAACTTAAACCCAAACTTCAAGAAAAATATCTGCTCAACACTTTTAAAACTTATAATGTCTTTCTAAGTATATATGAGGAGAAAAAACACAAAAAATCTAAAGCAGGCTCAAGTAGAGAATTTTAAGAGGGAAACGTTAAGTGAATTAGTCCCGCGTGAGGTAAGAACAACTTTACCAACTGACATCGAGTTGTATTTTTCTGAGTCTTGTGTTTCTGCAACATGCTTTCTCAAATTTATTAGACGCAACTCGCAACATAGAAAAATAGTTTTCTTTCTTTTTTTCGTTGAGGTGACACTCCCAAGATGCACGAAAAACGAATTTTCTTGTTGCACCCAACAAAGTGAAATGCCCATAGTAAAAGGTCAATATAAGTATATATTTATCTTTTCATGTATTTCTTAGAGTCCAGATAGGATCTCAATCGGATCCGCGAAAGATTCCTTAGACGATTGTGGCACTTTTTGTATGCACCAAAAGAAAATATTCAGAGTTGTATAGGTTTTGGCAGGTTGTCATTAAAGGATAAAGGAAGTTCAAGGAAGTCAAATTTTATGACAAGCTAAGTACTGTCCTAATTACTTTAATAAAAAAGACTTTTAGTTCGGACCGTCAAAGATGAAGAGTTGAATGGTTTGTCTGGACTTTTGAGTAGACTGCAGTGAAGAGGACTTTTCCATGGCAAGTGATCTTTTTAGTCAAAGACAGAAAATCGTCTAATCAAATGCAACATTATTCAACACTTGAAAGGAAGATATAGGTATAGTGCGATATAGATGTAGATTCAAGGCCTGTCAGTTCAAGAGGAAAATCTAAGGAAAAAGCTCTCTATTAGAGGGAATGCTAAGTTCAAATAAATTCAATGGCCTGTACGTAAGCATGACATCGTGGTTCTCTCTTCAAACTTTCCTCTAGTGAATAAAGTGTAAAGTATCTGGGAGTATTATCCTGAAAACCGCTGGATTGTCAACCGAACCGGTCCCCGTGTTGTGGAAGGGGGAACACTCATGTACAATCCGTTCGCCAGGAGGATACCTTCGAATATAAAATAAGGATCCACTGATAATCAAATTTATTCAATAAATTAGTCTGCTGTTCATGGAGCACTGTGTAAGAGTAATTATGAATTATGAAAACGAGGAAAAATCATGCCTAATAACAATGGACAACGTCCAGGAAAATTCAGTGATCGCTAGAAGCTTTGAGACCCGTATTAGTGAGAAGCTAGACTTGGACACTATGTATGGAGCGATGACAAGTATGAAAAAAAACTATCATAAATATATCCAGAAAAAACACTCGAAGCAACTGTAAGGAATTCAGAACAAAAGGAGGTAGGCTTCAAACTAAAATATCTATACAAATTCAAAAACTGGAGATTTTGAGAGAGTCTAGTCAGGCTTAGAAATTTCACCAAAGTGTCACCAAATGTAGAGATGGCTACAAACTATCAACATCATTCTGCAACGATAAAAGTGGAAAACTTATATCCTAAAACATGGAATTTTCAACAGATGGAAAGAATTTTTCAGTCAGCTTCAAAGCATAATGATTCCTCAATATAAGCAATTCGAATTACAATCCTAGAGACTTAAGAACAACAAAAGTACTGGTTCTGATGACATCCCAGCATCCTGCTAAAATTTATTATGTTATTAACAAAT
This sequence comes from Megaselia scalaris, assembly GCA_000341915.2. Classification (NCBI taxonomy): domain Eukaryota; kingdom Metazoa; phylum Arthropoda; class Insecta; order Diptera; family Phoridae; genus Megaselia; species Megaselia scalaris. The sequence goes on from HF911161.1 coordinate 2,969, forward strand.
ATCAACACAGCAACATAATCTTCAACAAACCAAAGCAGGTACTTTCTAATGATGACAGACCTTAGTGACAGATCATCTGACAATGTGGATCCATGAGTTCCAGCCTATTACCTACCTACCTACTGTCGTCGAAAGTTACAACCAATGAAGACGTAAGTAGTTTGAATCAGCCGAAGAAAGAAAAAGTAAAATTTTATCAGCAAGGACGACTATCAAGACTTAAAACTATGTAAAACTAGCTGACACGACCGGCTTTGCCGGTCTTAGGTATCGTCGTCGAATCGCCTAGACCTTAATTATCGTGTTCTTCTAGATAGTTTCTTTTCCTTTCATATATAGACCAAATTTGTTAATAGTTTTTTATAACTTATTTGTATTTTTTAAATAATTTTGATTTATCAACATTATTTACATTTTTGCTTTATATTCAATTAGAACAGAAATTTCTTTCTTACATTTTTTGTTATTATTTGGGGGGGGGGTGCAGATGATATTGGTACAAAACCTTGGCGCTGATCGTTGACATTTTGATAAAATCTTCTCATCCCATTTCTGTGCCTCAAAATCTCCAAGCCTTCCATGTTCTTCTTGTCAAATCCACTTTTTTTACATAATTTTGAAGCCTCCTTCCTTTTATTCTAAACTCTTCCAGACTTTCACGTATTTTTCTCTGCAGGCATCGGCGATAGGCTTCGTCCTTAGTAGCTACTGACTTATCGTATTCTGTATCGTATTATCTCTTAAGTCTTGTGTGAAACAGGACATAGGACAGTGTTTCTTTCTTTTCGGCAAGCATTCCAATGACTGTTTCTGTCGGGATTCTCTGGTATAGAATTGAGCTTCAGTGTTATGTACTCTTCGGGGGGGGGGTGAATGTCCACTCAAAGAAATCAGTCCCAGGAGTTCCAAAACAACGAAGATGTCCCTCCACCAACAAGAGCCTAGGTGGATAAAGCTGTCCAGACACTCAAAACCAACAAAAGTGCAGGTATGGTAAGCATCGCTGCGAACTGCTTAAAATAGCTGTTGTAATTTTTAATAATCATCCGAACAAAAATCTGAGGCAGCGAAAAGATGCCACACGAATGGAACTTGAGATCCTGGAAAAAATCCCTAGATTCTCTAAAAAGTTCCAAACTCTAAGAAGATTCTGCCATGAAAATGGACTGTCGTGTAGTTTCTCCAACATCAAACTGGGAATGAGCAGCTGAGATAGAAAACAAGGACATTATCACTAACAAATCCATGCAAACACTGGGCTATGTAGACAACATAGATGTTGTCGGAAGATCAACACCAGTGTTTCAGGGGCTGGAGAAAAAAGCTAGGTCGAGAATGGAGGGCGAACGCAGATAAGACCAAGTGTAAACTATCAAGTCGGAATCAAAGTCATCACGAATAATTGGGCTAAATCTTCATCATTGGGTTTTGTTGTGACATCAGACAATAAGACCGGCGTTGAAATTAAAAATTCATGTAAAACCTAAGTTCGACTATACCATTAATTGATATTTCCTATACTATTATATGATTCAGAAACTCTAACATCCACTGATGTTAAGTTGGATCAGGTACAACCAAGAATTGTACGAGATATATAACTAACTATATATAGTTAAAAATATCCGGACAAGAAGTTTGTCCTGGGCAAAGCATGTAGAAGGGATAAATGATAATGCTGCTGCAAAGAACATCTATAATGCCAGAGAGCCAGATGGGTAGACATAGTTGAGAAGGATGTTAAGGAACTAAGTATACCTTTATGAAATTCAACAACTAGAAGCAGAAACCATGACTCTGACTCTCACTCAGTCCAGCTATCGTAGCTCTTTTTATAAAAAAAATACATTTGTGGCATCAATGTCAGTAAAGAATGTTATCCAAGATTCCCTTTTTATTATCATAATCGTGAAGAATTCTCATATATTTGTTTTATCTTCCTGGTCTCTTTGACCAACATAGCAATATCCTTACTCCACCAAGATGGATTCTGTTTCTTTGAGAGTTTGGGAAGTGGACATAACCTCTCCAATGAAAATCTTTTCTCAACTTCGAGACCTCTTAGTCCAGGTTAGGTACATTGCTAATGTTTCTTGGATTTATTAAATCATGGAAAGAGTAAATATCATCTATAAATACATCCATTTTGTTTCCTTGGGTTCATACAAGTTTTTATTGGGATCCTTACGAACTCTAGATTAAAACTTATGAAATTATCTGAGAGGAAATTGGATAGTCTTATATACAGGATTCTCCAATTTATAGCATCAGATATTTGTCGAGAACTTGAGCAAAAATTTGTATCGCTGATGCCCCATAAAATTTTTTGTGCGTTGGCGCACACAACATTTTACACGGGTTCCAAACCCATCCTAGGCTACCTTATCGAGCTTAGCTCTGTTTAGGACCATTTTGAAATGACCTTTCCTTAATTTCATATCAGCAACTTTTTATTAGGAAATACATCGAAGTTATGGTTGAACAATCGAAAGCCTTGTTCAAGCTGGAAAATTATAATAAGTTCGCACAATCGGGCATAGTGATTGTTTTCTCCAGAAACTTGATTTCAACGCTTAATCTCAAGTCCTCATGTATTTTGCCATCCGCCTCACTGGTGTCCACGAGAGCTATCTTAAGGTTCTCTCGTTAAAACTTTGGTCGGTTTTTGGCAATGTTGATCCTTTCATTTCCATGGACCTTCCAGTGGAGCTTTATTGGGCTCATTTGAGGTAACGTCAGAAAGTTTACGCTTTTGATAGTCTTTCTGCTTTGTCTCGAAAATCCTTAAACGTTCCTCTTCTTCCTTCTGTTGCTCATTTTTGTCATCCTTGTTATTAGGATTCAGCTCGAGTCTATTTCTGTAGTCGATCTGGATCGACCTAGGTTTCGAGCGACAAAAATATCACAGTGGAGGTCAAATGAAGAATCATGGCTCGCAATGGCTTGAGAAAATTAATAGATTCCAAAAACACAGCATTTCCTCTACTAAACCAAATGAATATCAAAGGATGCTAGAGCAATCAACACTACTTTACAGACTGAATTAGTAAATTTAAAGACTCGAGAAAGTTTTGCTATGAAAATTTAATACTGTTTATGTTCCATTCACCTAAGTGAATGTTGCCGATGAATTGGTGCATCTATATGAATTGCCAGATTTAAAATATACTTTTAAAAATCTTCTTTATATATTTTAGAAAAAGATAGCTTAGAACACCCTGTTCACGATTCTTGTTACCTCAGGTGATTCTTTCTTATGTAACCATTCCATTCCATCGAAGGGATATGTCACTTCAAATGGGTCATTGCCACTCTTTTCTTTCAGATTTAGTTGTAGTTGCTAGTTAACTTCAGTTTCATTGCTGAAAGAAGGAAGAAATATATAGATATATAAGCAGCAGTTATATTTTAGATATACTTATAACAATATTATAGATACATATATATAGAGTCAAAAAAAGATAGATAGATAAGGAACTAGAGAATTCGTAATTCGATGATTCAAGGAGTGTAAGAAATCGTGCATTTCATACGATGTATCGCACTTGAGGGCACGCACGATTTTTTTGTGTTTTGTTGCCAACATTTTGTTCTACCAAAGTAAAAACAAAACACAAAAAATGAGGAAGAAGCAACTTTATTTTAGTTTAGGATTTTCGACTAAAATCACAAAAACAATACAATTCTTTTATATGAAAAGATTTCAAAAAGAACGTTTTGTGTGTTTGTCTGAAGGAACTATTTCATTTTTTAGAAATTGAAAACTAAGAAAAGAACTTTTGTCAGAGACAAAACAAAGTTTTGTACAAAATTTGATATTCATAGCACATACGTCAGTCGACGTGCAAAGTAATCAGGAATCATTGGGCCAGTATTCACCATTTATTTCGGTTCTTAAGTGAAATTAGACTATGACATCATTTACTTGGGTTCTGGTGTTTATATTGGTATCCTTACAAACCCTAGATTAAAACATATGGAATGATATCTGAAACGGAATCTGTATGTAATACTCTCCAATATCTAACTTTCAATTTCTAACGAAATGTTGCGACTGACTGTATGATTCATAGTTCTTAAGATTGGACAAATCCATATCGCCCAGAGTTCACTGTTTCTAGCTGTTTATTTCCATGAAGGTAATTTTTAACGTCTTTTTAATTGGCGGGTATAGTTTGTACAGTGCTGGTTGTAACTGACCCTCCATTCTTCATTATTGCATACAGCTCCAAAGAGCAGACAGTATCGTGTGTGTAAAATCTAACTCCCTTGGAAAAAGAAGTACTAGAAGATAGCGTGAGGATATATAGGTCTTAGTCAAAGAAAAAGCCTATCGAGCGTACATCTAAAAGAATACCAGAGGGAACCAAGAAAGATACCAAGTAAAATGGAGAAAAGCTTCCAAACAAAGGAAGTTAAAAAACTTGAGATTCTGAGATACAGAAATCAGGTAAGGAAGTTTATCAAGATTCCAACAAATAGAAAGCAGAGTTTACTCCAATAACATAATTCTGAACTTTTAACAAACAAACAAAATTTGTGAAGAGGAAGTTGAAGCTACAATTCATAATCTGAAGAACAACAAGAGTGATGGTTCAGATGGCATCCCAGTGAATTCGCACCAGTGCGAATTTCCTCTGTTATTGTTGCAAATTCGCACCGGTGCGAATTTCCTCTCTTAACAAAGTAAATTCGTACCATTAGTGCGAACTTGTATTTATTAGAAGGAAACTCGTACCAGTGAGAGATTACATTTTTGAGAGTGGAAACTCGCACTTAAAGCATACTTCTTGCTGTTTTTCATGTGACCAGAAACTAGTTTTTTAGTCGCGGACTAAAGCGAAGCCTATATTAAGCGGGGGGGGGGAAAAGATAAATTACATTATTTTGGCTTGGTCTTAGAAGTTCATGCCACAAGTAAATTTTTCTTCAAGTGTATTATGTAAGTGCAACAGAAAAGAATTTTATTTTAATTACGGGTTAATTACGATTTCTTGTTTGAAATTTGTATCGTTGAATCGAATCAGATTGAGATGTTTATGGGTATCTCGCATCGAATTGCTTTGCATTACAATGCAACTGCTATTAATCTTTTTCTTTCCTAAAGGGTTTTAAGTTGCTGGATGCAATTATCTAGGCGATACCTGTAATTTGTGAGGGCTGATTGTGGTGGTCTTGACTGGCTTTATGGAACCATGTGGACTCCTGAAAGGCTTAAAAAGGAAGTCGTTTCGTTTTATTGTGTAAGAGACTATTCGTGTGATTCCTCTTCAAAATGATTTACAGTTTTTTCGTGTTGTCAATATGAGATTTATAGTTTTGCTACTATTTCGAAACTGTTACCAATTACAATTATACATAGACATGAGATTGATTTTTTATTAATAACATTTACTCATGTCCTTCCGACAATGATACGAATCATTGCCCCATCCTAGAGATTTCTTTTTATAACAACCACCAAATATCACATATCTATCCAGGTGTAAACAAGGACATTATTACGTATCGTTTGTAACAAAGGTACGTTCAACTTGCTTTCTTTCATATAATACCTTCCATCATTTATATAGTTGTTTATATGTATATACATTTTAACATTTGTACATGATTCCAGACCGTAGTCATGAAGAGTTCTGTTTTGCGAAACAAGGAATCCTTTGCTTTACCAAAAAAATAAAAAAAAACTCCCTAAATATAATTTCTGCTTTCGTAAGGCTAAAAACTGCGCCGTTTTACCATTTCAGTCCTTTCTTTGCTCCTTGCACGTCGCTAACTTATCCTGTTTATGTTATTGTTTTCCAGAGTATATTTGGGGAGAGTCATTGAACCTTCCTCAAACCAATACAAATTCTATCCGATTTGAAGACAGAAAGGAAAACAATCTACCAGAATGCGAAAGAACTTGACGTTCTGTCTTATTTTGGCAACCCTTAGGGACTCTGACTCACTCACAAAAAGCTTGTTGTTCCCTTCATAGCTACCAAAAGTTTATATATTTTATATTTATTTATATTTTTAATACTAAATGATGGTATAAATAGGATGAAAAAGCAAAGCTAACAAACACTCCTATTATTTCTTTGCTTTAGCTGTTCAGCTCATATTTGACTGCCTGTTCGTCTTTCACTCAAACTATGGACCTCCTCCCACATGTTATGGTCGACTGGCTTTTTAGACTAGGGTGGTGAATAGATTTCTTTTGCACGCACTCAATTGGTCGGCCTGTAAGTGTACAGTGCATGTTGTGCAACTTCTTGAACTATTTAAAATGGACTATCTATTTGTATAATGGGAGTCGGTAGTATATTTAATTTTATGATAGTAATAAGAATATTATACATATTCTTATTTAAAGCTTCAAAACAGTATTAAAATGCCTCCCAAAAACTAATTTTTGTTATATTGAAGCCATCAAAACTGGGATTTTCATTATAATTAATGTTTACTTACTACAGAACCAATCTAAGGAAAATTCTGCTTTCAGTTGTTATAGTTTCTTGCTGTAACTCTCTACTAAGATATTCTTTGTCGTCTTGTAAATTACAGATAGTGCCCATCTCTGGCTAAGATAATCCTTCGTTTTACTTCAACGCTGTTGTCCGGCTTCGACGTCTGTTGTTGTCCTACCAATCAAGTCAATAACTCTAGGTGTTCCCTAGCTTCATTTGTCATAGTGTGATGAGCTTCTCTGGGATGCGAAAATGGTTCATTGCACGATTCCATCTCCCCAACTGTCGTTGGAGTGTCATATGCTTCCCTGAAATCGACTTGTTGTTCCTGGGTCTTCTCAAGGATCTGCCTGAGCGTGAGAAGTTGGTCATATGTTGATTTTCCACACATGAAACCACATTGGTATGGTCCGAAAATTCGTAGTACATGCGATTTTGGGAGCTCAGTCACAATGGATGCAAGTATTTTGTATGCGATGTTGAGCACATTTAATCCTCGGAAGTTTTTGCAGTAACTCTTGTCACTTGTGGGGCTTTATAGGCTTTTGCATATCCAACACTTTTTTGGCTGTTTGTTTAGCACATTTAAGCATCTTAGTCACTGTTTCACTTGGAAGCGCATTAAGCTGTGTTGTAAAAAGATCCTCATATTGCTGTATGCCCGCATTACTCAATGATGGAATGTTGAAATTACGCTGATGGTTGTTAATTGACTTTTTCGATGATATCCTACAGCGTATACATGCTTGTACTAGATGATGGTCGGAGTCGATGGTCCTCGCATCAAGGATCTTTCTTCTTGTCGGATGTTACGTATCACGATTTGATTTTTTGTTGCTCCATCAGATGAAATTCAAGTTTGATGATGGACTCTACGATACGGGAAACAGGTACTTTAAATAAAAGAATTCCTCGAAGCTGCAAACGATATTAGTCTTAAACTGTTGTCATGTCTTCTTTGCCTACCTTAGAGTTGAAATAAGCATTATTTGGCTTTTCCTCTAACAGCAAAACCTTTCTTCAGTGCTTTCTTTAGATCTAGTATGGCTCCTGGTATCCACATGGTTCTGGTGTTACGAGTTGCTACCTTTATCTCGTTGACCATTTCGTGTCCGTATCGATTGCTGTTCATAACTATTCTGTTCCGTATTCGAGGGATGTTGTCTTTTTCTAAAGACCTTTGCTTTCGGAAGTTAGGGGACTATTCTTACGTTCCTAGCAGCGTATTTGTACTGTCCCCCATTGCGGGGGATTCCGTTTCCAGATCGTATCACGAAGAAGTCTTAACTAGGTACATCAGCGACGTTTCATTCGCAGTGGTCTGGCAACTACCTTTCAGAAGCCTAGCATCTATCCTCAGAAACTGATCCACAGTTTACGATGCAATATTATATTTTGGAATACATTATATTTTATATATTTTTTACAAAAGTTTTTTCTAAGATTATAGAATTTAAACAAAATCCGTTTTTTGCTAATTGTTAATAGAATCTTTCCCAGACTTATCAAGGAAGTAAATCATTTGATTCAAATATTCAATTTATTTGGGAAGAGTATAAAGATTAGCTGAAATTAATTTAAAACCTCCATACTTATAAGGGATAAGGTTAAAGTTATTGTAAATCTAGATAATCTTTCATTATATAGCTTCGTTTTTGAAGAATAAAGTAATTTTGTTCATAACATGTATTGTATGTTCAAGTTCACATTTTTAAATAATAAATTGTAATTACATTTAAATACCAAATAGAAACAAATAGGAAAATTATAAGCATTGAAAGCTTAAGACAGTGAAAATTTAAGAAAGTTTGCATTGGTAATATTTAAAGTTTCTTAATTTTATTCTTTAAAGAAATTTTGAAATATTTTAATTAATCTTAAACGTTTCATACACTTTTCTGCTGTTGATCCCCTTAGGTTTATTATCTCAAAAAAATTTTAAAACTCCTGCTCGTTGATTACAATACAATCACATATTAAATTCAAGAAGCCTAATTATGGCCTATCACCAACATCTTAACAACTGAAATTACGATATGCCCTAAAATACGTAACACTCTGTAATTTAGAGTGCGGTAGTCATCTTCGTCATCGTCGTCTTTTCATTTTTGGGGTGCTAAATTTAATGTAGATGGATTGTTGGATGACTGGATTGCTGGGATGGATGTATTGCTGGATGGATGGAAAGGACGAAAGTTATGACGAGGATATATTTTTATGGGTTCTTAGCCTTCTGCTGATGTCGTTTTCGTATTTCGTCCTTTTCTTGTCAACACACAGAGCACATATACTATACATGTTAGAGAAAGGTCTGAAAGGAAACTGATGTATACATCAGTTATAAGTATTTGCTGTACACGCAAGGAACAGAAAGGAACATTGAACTCATAGCCATTCGTTATCAAACTCATCCCATCAAAATCAATTGATTTATGAAATTGATTCTGACATAAGACACGCGCGCCCTCATAAAGAATCGATAAAAGATCTCAATCGGAACGTGATCAGGTTTTAAATGCGATGAACAACAAATCCACCGAAGTAAACCCTTCAGCGATGAAATGAGAGAGAGAAAGAACAACAACAACTGCAAAATGTGGTAAATGAATAGTTGCAAGATGATGAAGTATGGCGAAAGAGGAACCGTGCAGTGCAGGTGATTCCCAACATACAACAAATAATACATAACCTTTCGTATATAAGAGAGTGATGAATATGTCTGTTGTAATATTAATGGTGGAGAAAAATGTTCTTTTAAAGTTATCACAAACTGGATTGAGTTTTAAACTATCGAAAATATTTAGATATTTATATTTTCGATAGTTTAAAACTTGTTTTTTTTTTTTAGTTTCTATACTTGTTTATTTATTTTATCGAGTATTGTTGCATCGATACTTGATTTTCCCCAACTAGTATTAACAAATTATTAGAAAAGTGATTTCTAAAGCCTTTGTTATACATTTCTTGTTTTTACATATCTATAATCTGCGCTTAAGCTTCTACAGAAAAGTCTAACGATGAAATCAAGGATATAGCCTATGAGCAACTAGAGAAAGCATACTTCAGCATCCCTGTTTTTGATACGAAACTAGATATTGGATACTTCAACTCAAAAGTGGGAACGATAGAACTGCACAGTCTATATGACACCACAAATGGGTGCTATTTACGTCTAACAAGTTTTACAGAAAGAGTACATGATATTTTCACCCCCCAATTCCATATTCAAAACATAGCTATTGCCAGACGCGCAGTCACTAAGAACCAAATTGATCACGCTTAGCTTGCATACCACAAACATCAGCAACGTTATGCGCCTGATAAGCTTTGTAGCAGCAAGACATCTTGTAGTGAGAAGAAAATACTCTTCACACCCCAAAATCCACAAGCAATCGATTCAGAATACGATATGGCAATAGCTACTAAGGACGAAGCCTATCCCCAGTTCCTGCAGAGAAAAATAAGTGCAAGTATGGAGGAGTATAGAATAAAAAGGAAGGAGGCTTCAAAATTATGTTAAAAAAAGTCAATTTGACAAGAAGAACATGGATGGCTTGGAGATCTTGAGGCACAGAAATGGAGTGAGAAGATTATATCAAAATGTCAACAAACAGCGCAAAGGTTTTGTTCCAATTTCATCTTCATGTAATGATAAAAGTGGCAATCTCATCATCAACAAGCAGGAAATACGCGGTCATCATCATCATCATCATCATCATGATCATCATCATCATCATCAAAACGAAGACTTGTCTACAACACCGAAGACATACTCCCAACCAAAATATCAGAGGTTGATACTGCCATCTTTTGTTGAAGAACAACAAAAGCCCGTGTTCAGATGGCATCCTCGCTGAGCCTTTAAAGTAGCCGGCTCAAGTTTTATCAGAGCATTGCATCTCTTGCTTAATAAAATTCATGCATGAGCAAAGTGATGTATTAAGTAATCACATACGTCATTTACATGGGAAATCGTCAGTACGACATTTTACATTTCGACATATCACTTTTCGACATTTACACATCGACATTTTACGTTTCAACATTTTTAAATTTCGACATTTTACTTCCCGACATTTCCACCTTTTGAAATTTTACTTCTCGACACTTGCCCATTTCGACATTTTATTCTTCGACACCTATAATTT
>HF911173.1:0-11400 GCA_000341915.2 Megaselia scalaris
CCTTTTTTTTTTGGTTTGTGATAGTGTTCTATCAAATTCTTAAGCAATTTTCTGTCAAATTGCCGGTTTAAAATTGCTCAAGAAAACAAACAATTTACAAAAATAAAAATTGCATTTAATAAATAAATAAATAATAAATATATAAATTTTATTTTATAAAAATAAATAAATTTTATGTACAAATTTTTGGGAATTATCTGGTGATTTTGGACAAGAAGAGTGAATTATTCCCTTTTTTTTTGGTCTATTGCATAGTTCTGACCACTTCTCAAGCTGTTTTTTGTCCACTTCCTCGCCAATTTACTGAAATAAACAAATTTTATGTAGAAATGTCTGGAAATTCTCTGGTGGTTTTGGATCAGAGGAGTGAATAATTTCCTGTGACAGAGTTCTGACCACATCTCAAGCTATTCTCGGTCCAATTCCCTTGCTAAAAATGATTCCCTTTGTTTAGACTATGACAGAGTTGTAACCACTTCTTAAGCGGTTCTCTGTCCAACTGCATTTAAAACTTAATAAAATAAATAAATTTTATGTACAAATTCCTGGGAATTCTCTTGTGGTTCTGGGCAATAGGAGTAAATAATTCCATTTGTTTGGTCTGTGACTTTTCCCATCCAGAACCACTACCCACTTTCCAGAAATTTTTCCCAAAACATGTTTATTTTTATAAACATTTCTTCTTCATTTCTTATTATAAAACCCTAATGGAATCACTCGAAAAGTGGTCATATCTTAGTTCTAGACCCCAACACGAATTCCACCCTCTTTTCCTACATAGAATCACAATCTATTTCCAGAAACAGAGTTATTTTATAAATAAGTTTAACATTTTGTTCTGAATTTCTTGTTAGAAAAGCTGAATGGAAATACTGGAAAAGTGGTCAGCTCAGATATTAGTTCCAGAACTAAATATAAATCTCAACTACTTTTCCCACTCAAAATTTTCATCCATTTTCCAGAAATTGTTCCCAAAACTTCTTTATTTGTATACTTTTTTATGTTCTTCTGTATTTTTCTGGATAAACCCCTAATGGAAACACTAGAAAAATGGTAAAATCTTAGTTCTAAATCGCAACATTTATTCCACCCAACTTTCCCACCCAGAACTACTATCTATTTCCAGAAATTGCGCCTGAATCAAAGTGATTTTATAAATAATATTTTCTTCTGGAATTTGTTATTAAAAAAGCTCATGGAACTTCTGGAAAAGTGATCAGATCAGGTCAGAGTATTTTATAAATTAAATTAACATTTTCTTCTGTAATTTCTTATTAGAAAAGTTGCAGGAACTACTGTAAAAATGGTGAGATTATTTCCAGACCCCAATAATTCTTCAATTTTTTATTATAAAAGTTGATACTTGGTTACTGAACCAAACATAATTCTATCACCCACCTACTGAATTATTTCATAAATGAAACTTATAAACATTTCCGTCTGCAATTTCTTATTTGAAAAACTGAATGAACCATTCAGAAAAAATCTTGGTACTTGGTTCCAGAACTGAAAATAATTCTATCAACCTTTCCAAATCAGAATGACTAAAACATAAATTAAAATTATGTAGATATATTAAACTTTAAAATTTTAGAAATATGACTTTACATTTTATAAAAAATGTTAAAAAATTATGTTAAAAACAAATTTATAAAAAGAATATAAATGTTTTGAGTTCTTCAATTAATATTTGTTTTCTTAGTCCACACTTCTTTAAAAAAAAGTACTAAAATTTTTTGCTTTAATAAAAAAATATTTTATTGTAATATTTTATTCTAAATGAAATAATACAATTTGTTGTAAAAGATTTTAATTTTTTTATTAACCTTTACATAAAAAAGTAAGTAATAAAGTGTTTTTTAAATATATAAGTTTTTATATATATATATATTTTTTTAATATTACAACCAAAATGTTTAAAAATAGATTTGTTTCTTTTGCTCGATTCTAGCTAACGAATAAGGAAGTTTTATAAATACATTTTGGTGAAATTATTATAGCTCTTATAACAAATTTTCAATATAAATAAAAAACATAAATTTCATTTTGGAAAACCTAAAATGTTTGGGAGATATTTTATATAATATTTGAAATCAGAGCCTCAAATTTAACAAAAATACAACTTTCTGAATTTTGTTCTAAAAACTAGATTCTTGATTTTGATAACTAAATTTTTGTAAAATCTATTTTCTCAATATCTCGAAAACATTTCTTAGAAGTTATGGCCTTTGCTTTTTGAATGGACGATTGAATTGTATTCAAAAACACGGATTTGAATTTTTGTAATGTTATTATATTTTAAAAAAGTAATAATTTTTAGAATTTTGATCAATCAACTCAATCTCTTGAATGATTCATGTATTTTTAAATATGTTTCATGTATTTTTAAATTATTACTTCACGTTTTTAAAAAACTACTTTTTTTTTGTAAATTAATGGAAGCGAGCTAAAGAGATCTTTGGACTAGGTCATCTAATGAATGATATTGAAAACGTATGAATATAAAAAAAGGTAACTTTCGAAAAAAAAATATTCTGATATATTTTTGAAATGAATGAAAGTTCAAAATAAAGCATAATGATATTTTTTTATTTTTGATAGAAAAACTTTAACAAATATCTTTTTATTTTTAGTGATCTTGAATTATTCTAGTGATCTTCTAGTCCTTTGAAAGGTGTCCGTGATAGATATCATATTCACTCCAACTAATTTCTAGTGATCCTTAGGGTTTTTTTAAGTATCGTCCTCCTTTTTTATGAAGTCTTAGAAGGAAACTGATTTAAATCATATATCTCTTATTCATTATTCACCATTGTTTTCTAGCACAGAACGGGAATTTCTAACAATTGTCCCATATAAAATTCACAGTTCTGAATGCAAATACTTCCATGTCTATTGAAAACTCCACCAATCCAATAAAAATCCATACAATCTCTTGAGAATCTATCCAGTCGCTAAAAAAACAAAGTAGAATTTAACATTAGTAATTTATTAATATAAGAATTACCAGAACATGAACAATATTTTAACTCATTACCAGTACTCTGTACTGGGTCAAATCTTAGTCAGTCCCTAGTGTCCTCATACATTTCTAGAACTTAGTAGAATCCCTTTTCTCAAATGTTTTATTGATGAAATTCAATTTTTTATAATAATCACTCTGTGCAGTAACATGATATGACTGGAAATTAAACAAATAAAAACAATTATTTGTTTATTTTTTAAATTCATTTTAAAAAAATTCATTTAACAAAAATCCCCACAAGCAAAACAGAAATGAATTTGATAGACCAAAAAGGAAAAAGATGAAAAAATCCACTACGGAAAATCCTCAGAGCTAACTTCAGTTCAGTCGGGCATTGTGGAGGCTAGTTTTATATCCATACATGGTTCTCTCTTTCGTATCGTAAGCGGCCTAAACTATATAATCATCTCATTCTTTCCTCTGCTAAAACAAAAAAATCGCCCAGGCGAAATCGACAACGGTTCGTAGGAGAAAAAGTTTGTGAAACAACAGGTTTTCCAATTAAATCTCATTGTCTCTTTCTAAACAAGTCAGCTGGGAAAAATAACTTGAATTTAAAATCAGTTGTCCAAAAAAAATCCTGGTTAGAACATTGAGCGGAGGAAATATTTTTTTTTGTAAATATTTTACCGCCGAATTTCCTAAAGAGCAGGAAGGAAGAAAGAAATCATATTTTTTATAAGAAGAAATTTATTTAGGAAAATATTTCACGAAAGAGGGGGAAAATTGTCCTTAAAGATGGAAATCGAGGAAAATCTTTTAGAATTTGGGAATTCAAAGCGAATGCGGATTGAAGACGAGGATAATTCCCCAACAAAAAACATTATTAGAAAGAAAACATGTCTCCGCCACGTTCATAACATGGAAGGAAGAGGAATCCTGTCTCCAATTACTGAGATTTCCAAGAATCTTTCTGATGCAGCAATTGGAACTCCAAATAAATGGAATACAAAAACCGCGCGCAACGAGCTTTCGTATCTGAGCAAAATGGATAATGTTTCGTTTTACGACGATATGGAACATGTCCAGAATCAGGTTCCAGATGACTTGCCACAAGAAGACTGCTCCCAGACGAGGAGACCAAGAATTTTACTCACAAATTGTACTCGTTGGATGATTTCGACTGTAATTCTATGGATTCCGGGTTCAACTCGAATGCTTCCTTGCGCCGTAGGAGCACTGGAACCAGTTTATTTCGTTCAAACTCAACAGATTCCATGGACGATGAGTATTTGGAGTTGATGGCTTTAGAAGATGAATTGGATGCCCAACAATTGCCTTCTAATTTGAATTCATTGATTACTTCCTCCATAAAGACTGAAAATCATTTAGAATCACCGATTTTGAAGCGACCAATTTGTACAAAATCAATCAACAGTTTGAGAGCTAGAAGTTTATTTTTTGAACCAACAACTCCAGAATTGCTGAAGAAGGAAAAAGCTCCGGAATCCGAGAAGATTCTACCATCATTCAAAAAACCTGAGATTTCAAAACGACCCATCAGTGTTTGCACTGAAAAGGAGAACAAAGCTCCTGTTCTCAGGAAATGTATGTCTATGAATGATGCAGAGATTATGTCAGCGCTTTCCCGCCCAACGACTGAGGAACACATTGGAGACCACAGTAAGCCATACGTTTTGCCATTAATCAAAGGTCACCACAATGACCTGAAATCTATCACATGTGACACAATGGCTCAGCTGCTCCGTGGAGAATTCGATGACAAAATTGCTTCCTACAAGGTCATAGACTGCAGATATCCCTATGAGTTCCAGGGTGGCCATATTCAAGGAGCTGTCAATTGGTACAATCAGGATATGATTCTTGAAAATTTAGTAAATAATAAGAATTTGTTCCCGAAAGATTCTGGAAAAGGCGGTGAAGAACAACGATACATTCTAGTTTTCCATTGTGAGTTTTCGTCGGAGCGAGGCCCAAAAATGTCACGGTTTCTAAGAAACTTTGATAGGAATGCCAATGAGTATCCAAATCTCCAGTTTCCAGAAATCTACCTGCTACACAACGGCTACAAGGAGTTCTTCAAACATCATCCAAACCTCTGTGATCCTGTTAGTTATTTACCAAGCTGGACCCAAAGCACGGCGATGATTTACGTCACTTTCGCTCAAGCAGACTCAAAAAGTCCAAGTCCAGGTTAGCTTTGTAGAAAGCTCTTCTCTTTCGTTGTATTTATTTGTAATTCATCATTTATTTTTTTAGTATAATCGTTTATTTTTATTTTTTTGTCAAACAAAGTTTTCAATGTGCATTATTTCAAAACAACAAACTTTCAAGAATATTTTTGTAAAATTTAAAAATTTATTTTTTTTATATTAAAAACGACTATTTTAGAATATTTTCATAATATCGATTTTTATTTTAGTTAAAAATAGCTTTATGTTTTTTTTTTATTTTGAAAATTCTGAATTTAATTTGGAAAATGTATGTTTCCAATTGTATGATTTATTTGCCATTTAAAGTGAATGTAAAAAATATTAATTTCATTTATTTTTAATTCATTTAATTTCAATTTTAATTTGTGTATATAAAAATTAAATATTAAAGTTTCATTTCATGTTTATTATTAAATGGATTTTTTTTGGGCTTTGAGGGATTTTTGAGAAATATATTTTTTTTATTCAAAATAATTTACCAATATTTATTATAAAAAGTTATTATAATTTGAGGGATTTTTAAGAAATAATTAATATTTTTGAATTCAAAATAATTTAAAAAGTATAAGAAAATTAAATCAATTAAAAAAATATAAAATATATTTATGATAATGTAATAATTTTGTAATTAAATGGGGGAGAACCCCCCACAATTCATTTTGGTGAATTTCAGACAGATTACAAAGGTCTACAAAGAAAATTAAGATACATTCGTACATGGATGACAAGAATTGCATCTTTGCAACTGAATTACCATGCCTGCCCCCGATATACGTTTTGCTCTTTTTCTATGATCACATTTCTTGTTAAGTCTGGACGTTTATAGAGTTTATTACATCGGAAATGGACTGATGAGATGCACTTGAAATGTACTAAAATGCACCTAAAATCGATTTAAACCGATATAAAGCTACTTACTTGTCCATGGCATATTTTGTCCCCAAGTAGGCATTCCTTCTTCGGTTCATGAGGATATCATTAGTTTCTGCAACTTATATTAAACCAAACCAATACATATGAAGAATTTGACCATAATTTTGGTTGGCCCTTGGAAATACCTGATCACAAGCACCTACCTGGGACATAAAAATATAAAACAAGAGTTTAAAAATGATTTACAGGAGGAAAGTTAAAAGGAAGGGTAACAGCCACTGAATGCTGTTAGTAAGTTCTAACTTTTTATCTAGGGGTATTCAAAGCATTCAAACCGATATTGGCACAGGGCATCCATAGATGGGCAAAGCGAAGTATTTAGTTAATTACTTACGTAATGTACATGTAATTTACGTCCGTAAATTACGTAATTTTTGTAAATGTATGGAAGTAGTTAATTACTTACGAAATTTATGTGTAAATTACACTTGTAAATTACGTAATTAACATACAGTGCCCATCCCTGGGAAGAACAAAAGCAACAAATATGTTGTAAATTAGTCTCTTTTTTGTTATAAGACAACATCTAGGGAAATTTGACCCATTAGAGATTTTGAACCTCATGCCGTGGATATCAATGGTCCAGGGCCAGTAAAAACAAACATTATCTTCCTTAGATTTTATCTTTTAAGGATGAGCATCTTTTCAGTGTTTTTTGGGCTGTAATCACTCCAGGTGCACATGGTTGGATGGTTGGGGACGGTGAACTACATCAGCAATTGAAAACAATTAGCATCACATGAAATCGTGTACTTCCATATAGTTTACCGAACAAATGAACTAGCAAACCAACTTGAATTTAGAATTTTATTTTGTCTTTTCAGGATATGAGGATTTCCGCAGCTACCACAAAATCCAGGAACAGGAATTCTCAATGACCTGTTATAGCAAAAATTACTTTTCTAAGGGAATTTATAGTTAGAGAAATAAGGGAATTCTATATTTTAACATCAATCCTATTCCATACCTTCCTTGCACCATCGGATGAGTCAATTGAAAACCGCTTCTTGCAGTTTTCACTCTTTTTGAGGAGAGATATTCCTTACTGAAACATAAAGGAAGAGGAACCTTAGCATAAAACATGGCGTGTGATACTTGTTTTGCATGTGTCAGCAATTTAATTTCTATAGACATTACTATGACTCGGAACCCATACTAAGCCGACTTGGAAGCACCAACCAAGCATACTAAGCATAGATAAACAGTTCTTAACGAGCTTAGATTTTATCACTTATGAAGAAATTGCATTTAAAGCATCCTGACTAACAGTACAAATAGCAATATTCTTTTCAGGAGCACATAGTAGTACTTTGGGGTATTTCCCACCTTTCTTTGGAGGACTGTATAAGATTCTTCATAGCAACTGAGTAAAAATTGGATAAATGTCTTCGTTTAGATTACCCTTTTTGTTGACGTGGACAAAAACTCATATTATAAAAAGGTCCCAAATATTGGCATTTTATTGAGTGCCCTAGGATATTCTATTTTCTATTGTTAGAATGACAATATGGTTTAGATTTCCAATATCCAATAGAGGATAGCCTTATTGTAATATCTATCTCTATAGAGCGCTGGACCTTATCTACAGTCCTACAATTTCTTTTTACAGATAAGGCATTCCACTATACAAGGACTCCATGGAACATGATAGGTTTTACAATGGCTGTTGAAATCTTGACAAGTAATTTTTGGGGAAAGCCCCCAAGTTTTACCATTGCCCAACAGACATATTGACTTTTTCTCCTCTAAATTCTGTTTCCAGGGTAGTTTCGAGCTAGAGTCTTATCCTAGATTGGAGCCTTACCTTTTTATAGTTCATGTTCTCTGGTTAAAAGAACCGTCCAGTTGCGAAGAGTATTTGATTTTTTTTTTCACTGAGCGTAGTTAGCAGAAACCCTAACTAGAATGATCACATCGTCTACGACAGGAATCATTTGAATAATTTCCTAATACCTTAGCACATCGTTAACAATTAGAAGCCACAGTAGGAGAAATGATCTAAGGAAAGATGCTCATATTCCAAGGAAGATTTTCCACTTTCCATGATGTATGCATGCTGACTTCTCGAAATAATATCAACCCCAAGACACACGGTCCGACCAATTCAATTCTTAGACCATTTCGTTAAATGTTTCCCTTTATATGAGGGGGGGGGGAATGATAGCTAAATATCTCATATATAATTTAAAATACTTTTTAAAATATATTTTTATCCAAAAGAAATTATAATTATTTAAAACTATGCTAAAATTACTTTAAATAATTAAAGTAATGTTTCTAGTACAAATGTTTATAGTAGAGTAGTATAGTAGGTAGAGTGGAAGCCATACAAATTACAAAAAAAAATAATTTAATTTTCTTTGAAATAAAAGTAGCAGAAATTCTTCTTTAAACAAATATAAAATTATTGACTAAGTTTTTTTAATGCCTCTATTTCTTTGAGCTTCTTCATGTAAATTCTTTGTATATTTTTCCATTCCTTGCGATCAGCATTGGAAAAGATACATTACAGCCAAAAATGACATATCATATCCTTTAAGATATTAACCTTACAAAAAAAAATTGTTTATATTTTAAAATTGAAGGCGAAGTACTTTTTGCTTTTAAAGAGAAAAGAGCTTGGAGTGACAAATGGTTGAGAGTAGTTTATTCTCGCCTTGCAATCTGGAGGTTCGCGTTCGAATCACCCTTGTTTTTGGAATTATTTTTTTATTCTGAAGAAAATCTAGTTAATGAAAAGGATTCCATACTGTGATGATTAATAAATATTTCAAAAGAGGTTAGAAGTTAGATATAGATCAAAACATGAATTGTGATCCATTTTACTAATCTTTTCCATTGTTATGTCGAATTCAGTAAAAAATGTCTGTAACTACTCGAAAAGTGGACAGAACATGGATTTAGATCCAACCAGGAAATTTCTTAATTTTTAAAAAGAGCACCGCTTTAAAAGATGATCAGATTTTGTTCAAGACCCAAATAAGAGAATGACCCTCTCCACCCGTACAAAACTACAGCGGAGCTCCCAGAAATTTATCCAGAAATATGTTTGTTTAAGAAAATTTTAAGGTTTTCTGCACAATCTTGGCGCAGAAATTGAACAGAACATCACTTCAAAAGTAGTCAGAATCTATTCCTGTCCCAAACAATATAATTACCCACTCGTCTTGTCCACAACCACCGCGGAATTCCTAGAAATTTGTTTTGCAAACTTGAACAGTTTTTTTTGCGCAATTTTACAGTGGAATTTGGACAGAACACCACTTTAAAAGTGGTCAGAACTCTATTCAGGATCCAAGAAATAGAATTACCCACTCGTTTTGTCCACGACCATCGCAGAATTCTTAGAATTTTGTTGTTTTTTTTTCTAAATTTAAATGTGTTTTTGCTCAATTTTGTCGAGGAAATTGGACAGAGCACCACTTCCAAAGTAGTCAGAACTCTGTTCCTGGTTTTGGAATTAGCTGGTATTTTGGACAAGAAGAGTGAATGATTCCCTTTGTTTTGGCCTATGGCATAGTTCTGACCACTCCTCAAGCTGTTTTCTGTCCATTCCCTCGCTAAAATTTACTGAAACAAATAAATTTTATGTAGAAATTTCTGAAAATTCTCTGGTGGTTTTGGATAAGAGGAGTGAATGATTTCCTTTATTTGGTCTGTGACAGAGTTCTGACCACTTCTCAAGTGGTTCTCTGTCCGATTCCCTCCCGAAAACTGCATTAAATATTTACTAAAATAAACAAATTTATGAAGGAATTTCTGAAATACTCTGGTTCCCTTTTTTTTTTTGGTTTGTGATAGTGTTCTAGGGGGGGGGGTTTTTGCCATAACTTTTTGTTAATCTTTAAGGAAATATATATTTTATGTGTCTACACAAACTATATTCTATTCCAATAAAGTAAGGGAACGTTAGGGTGGTTTTCATCCCTAAGGCTGTTAAAATCAGGGATGGCCACAGTCTGTAATTTGCGTAGTTTACACGTAAATTACCTAAGTAAATAACTTCTTTAGTACAAAATATCAGTTCTTTACTTAAATTACGTAATTTACGGACGAAAATTACATGTAACTTACATAAGCACTTTATTAATACTTCACTTTGCCCATCCATGATTAAAATCAGTCACTCCAAGGCAAAGGACTTTCGACCTATAAGCCTTTCTTCGATCCTTCTAAAGGTTCTGGAAAAGACCCTGAATGAATATATTCCTACTAAATTAAATGTTCCCAAGTCACCAAATTGGTCCATTGGTCCGTCCGGGGGGGGGGGAAATATTTAGAAACGCTATTTATATATTAAAATATTTAAAAAGATATAAATAAAAATTTTATAAATAAATAAAAATAAAATTAGAAATGACTAATTTCACACAGTAAAACTAATTAGTTACAGTAACTAACCATTAGTTACCTACGTAAGTTATTAGTAACTAATGTAAGTAGTTAAGTATACGTTGGCTGAATAATCAAAATCTAAACTTCCAGGAAAGTGAGTGTCCAGCAAGGCTGGATTGGATTATCTGCTGCTTTCGTTATAACTACCATTGAGAAGCTGAATATAACAAAGTACAGTTGGAGACTTGGATAAAATTTTCTTCGGTCTTGCTGTGTCCTTCGTGATGTCCATTTTCCGACAGAACTGTTAGAACAGGATGTTAAAGCTGTGTAAGTCTATAAAGCTACAAAAACGTATATGGTTATAAATTCTAGCAGACATGAATAAGATTCTTCTTCTTAAAGAGTTCCTGGAAGTGTTTTTTTTTACATCAAACATCAAATACGTTTTCCATAAATAATAAAGGTATAACAAACTGGAGAGTGTTAGGAAAAGGAACTTATAAACCCAATCATATGCTTTTATAGAGTTACTTTGGATAAATTTAGTTGAAGTCCAGTTAAGAGATTCCTCTAAGCATACTTTCAGATATCATATATCATATGAAATCAAAAAGATTAGACAATGAAAGGGGCTTGGAGAGATCTCCCTTCTTGAAAATCAAGCCAGGTGATCCAGTATTCTTAAAATATTTTTTTGTCTTCTAGAGACGTATTCTCAAGATAAAAATATGGTTTTGTTTTCTAGAGAAGTTATTTTCACGTCTATTGAAGAGGTAATGGTAATTATTGCAACGACATATGACGTCATTTTCACGTCATTATAGCGGTAAACTTACAGCCTTATTTAGACTCATCAATGGATGAGCAATGTGAAGTATTTAGTTAATTACTTACGTAATTTACATGGGGGGGGGGGGGGGGGGGGGGGGG
>HF911174.1:0-12800 GCA_000341915.2 Megaselia scalaris
TCTCGAGTCTTGTTCTCTGGAGTGTAAGCTATCTCGGTGAACACTGATTAGCGGTCGATTTTAAACGATATATTCCATATCGTTATAATTTTAAGAATGTAATTTATAAAAATAATAAAGTTCGAATAACAAATTCAAATCTCATTACATAAGAGGAGCATCGACACCATCTGAACATATGATTTTAAAAGAGCACTTGGTGACTTCAACAAGTGGTAAGGTAAAAATATGTCTGATTATGATGGTATCTGATTTGATATATGCAGCATCACTTACAACAACTGAAGGAACCCCAAGCCAAACAGAGCTAGAAGTGTTTGGTCCCTAAAAGAAGGAACAACATTATAGAAAGAAAAAATAAATTTTAACAGAGCAAGTCCAAAGCCTTGAGATACGAGAGCGAGAGACAAGTAAATTTTATCAAGGTTCCATGGATTCCATGCAAACAAGGTTCCATGCAAAGAAGATATAACAAACAAGGGTATAACAAACAAGAAAGAAATTCTACCTCCTTGACAAGAATTTGTAACTGAATGTTCCAGGGCCAAAATAGAAAATAATTCAGTCCTTCTGTCTAGAACCACCATGGAATTCTAGAAATTTCAACATAATTTTTTGGTCTCTTGCTAATTTTAAATGTTTTCTTGCGTAGTTTCGGAGGTTAATGAAAACAGCTTCAAAAGTGGTGAGAACTCTGTTCTAGATCCACAAAAGAAATCTCCCACTTATCCTGTTGTTCAAATTTCTGTTGTACCACAAAAAAAAAGAATCATCCACTCCTTCTGTGCAGAACCACCCAGGAATACATAGAAATTCCGTTAGAAATTTGTAATTTTTTTGGAGCGGAAATTGGGCAAAAGTAATTAGAACTATGTTCCAGACCCAATGAAAAGAATCATCCACATTACCTGTCCAGAATCACAACGGAATTATCTGAAATTTCTTAAAAAATTTGTTTATTTTATCAAATTTTATATGATTTCTTGTGCAATTTTTGTGACGAAATTGAACATGGAAAAATGTCAGAAATTCTTACCAGGCTCAACAATGAGAATCACTCACTGCTACTGTCTAGAATCATATTGGAATTTCTAGAAAAAAAAAATCATTTATTCTGGTTTTATTTATATTTTTACATTATGTAAAAAAAAAATTATTATAAATGTAAAAACATAGTTATTACTATAAATGTAAAAATTAGTTTTCTACCTTTTGTATTTTTTAATATTATTACTATAAATGTAAAAATTAGTTTTTTACCTTCATTACATATGAAAAATATAAAAAAACACTTCCCACAACGAACCAACAGTTTAATTCAGGGGAGAATGGAATGAATGAATCTATTCTTTCTCTTTCTATCCTTATAGGATCAGTGTTTTCCTTTCCCTTTTCAAGAGCAACGATGTTCGCTCCAGGAATGGGCGGTACTTGTAATTTACGTAATTTACATGCGTAATTTACGTGTAATTTACGTAAGTAATTGGGGGGGGGGCATCGAAGTATTGCGTAATATCATTTACTTGGCTTCTGAAGTAAGATCACACCAATAATACGATTGTCGAAGTGAAGCGAAGGATTGTCTTAGCTAATAGATCTGTAGGGTATACCGGAAATTCGCAGGCAGGAGAAAAATCCAATATTGTGAAAGGAGTGTGTTCTACCATTATGGAGGGAGCGAAGCGACCAGAAACTTGGTCTGCCACTGCAGAAGTTGTTTTTTTAAGCGCGAAGCGAAGCGGACCCTGATTACATCACAAAAAATTTTGAATCTATGCGAATGCCCAGTAAATATCGGAAATTCGCATGCGCATGAGAATTTCCAGTAAATCATCTATAGCTATAGTATAGACTGTATAGTATAGTCTATATAGTCTCAATCGTCGAGAAAATGAAGGTCTGACTATACCACCAGCTCCAGTGCTTCTATACGGCTCTGAGGTTTGGAGCTTGACTTCCGCTGATGAGCAGTTGTTAGCTACCTTTGAAAGGAAGATAC
Organism: Megaselia scalaris; assembly: GCA_000341915.2. Taxonomy (NCBI): domain Eukaryota; kingdom Metazoa; phylum Arthropoda; class Insecta; order Diptera; family Phoridae; genus Megaselia; species Megaselia scalaris. The sequence continues at coordinate 2,000 of HF911174.1, forward strand.
TCGGCATCATTTTTGGGGCGGTTTGTATCGATGGAGAATGGAGAAAGGGTACAACCACGAAGTGTATCGGCTATATGGCAACCCACGTATAGATCCGTTCGAAGCGCTTGAGATGGGTAGGCCATCTAGAATGAATGGAAGCCATTACCGCTGCTAAAAAAGTGCCTCAAAGGTGGAAGGAACGAGGTGGAGAACCAGATGGGTAGATCTAGCGGTCAGAGATGCCAAAGAACTAGGAATACCTATTTGGAGAGTAACAGCAAGGGACCTTAAGACCTGGAAGCAGTATTGTTGTTAGCTGGATTCTGCGGAAGGATCATCAGCATAAAAGTAAAGTAAGACTGTGAACATTAAATTAAATTTCAGGTTTCATTGGAACTTGTATCATATTTTCTGGAAATATTGGGTCAGCAGACATTAGCCACATATGCAAATGTCCATTTATACTGGATATTCGCCACCTGTGCCACCGCAGGAGTTGTTTTTTTTAAGTGAGCAGCGAAGCGGATATACATTCTATGGTAGAACTGTGTTCTGCAATTTGGAGGGAGCGAAGCAACCGGAAACTTGGCTTGTTCTATCATATATCTTGATCGGACAGCTCGTATATGCGAGTGTCCTAATACTACCGGAAATTCGCCGTATTTGTGAATGTACTATTTCTACAGGACACAGTGGCTACAGTGCCAATGTCTTTTTTTCATAGCAAATTTCCCTCCTTTTGTTTTGAAAAGCTTCTTTCGTAGCTCTTGAACCTTTTTGTGATCGAGCAGATCTGCTGTTTTATCACTTCCATACACTGTTTTCAGCGTGTTGTATTGAACATACGTTGGCGGTTATTATTTGATATTCTTGCTGAAATTCTGCAGCGTAAACGGACTGTCCCTAGATATTGTTCGAAACCAACATCTGCACCTCTCATAGATCTAATATCGGTGATACATGCATTCTTTTCCACTACTACTGCTACTGAGCTCATTAGTATTAGACCGTTGCCATTTGTGATGTCGTGTAGACTGTGCCTTTGAAGCACAATCCGACTTCACAAATCGGCTTGTGCTTCTGTCTCATCCTGACTGTTTCCTTTCCATCTGATGTCTTGCAACACCGTGATGTCTATCTTTAATCTTTGAAAGAACATGCCCTACACGCTTTGTTTGGCTCCCCTCTATTTAAGGTTCTGGCATTCACGATGCTTTTGTTATCTCATAGCACATAACGTTTCCGTGTCGATATGCGTTTACTCCTTTCATTTTGCGTATCAGAGGCTTATTGTTGTCTTCCATAGTCAAGTATAGTTACGTACATACATGCAAGGTTGAAGACTTGCGAGCCCTTCTCAAGGGAGGACACTCCTGCACAGCTTTAAAATCTTGTTTTAGTCACATTCGTAAAACAAATTTCGCCAATCGCTAGACATAGTCACAATTGCAAACAAAAATTCTCTCACTGATTATTACAAAAGAAGCTGGAAGACATAACTCCAATTTCTACTCCCCAAATCCTTGGATAATTTCTACGTGATTGTTGGTAAAAAAAAAAGTTCAAAAGTCGAGAAAGCTGGAACTACTTTTAGCCAAGATTGTGATTCTAGTCCAACTACTTTAGCCATTTAGTGTAATTAAAGCAGCTCCGAGTCCTTTCTCGGTTGAATGAAATGTGATTCTAATGAATGAAAAGGATGTCAAGATTTATATGGCGTCGTTATTTCTTTCGGACCAATTAATCAGAACATAATTTCAGGATAACAAGAAAAACGTTGTTCTCCGACACATTTATTTCTACCCCTCACTGGGAAATCCATTTTCTCTGAAACTCTGGAAAGAAAATCTTAAAAGATGAGGGTGTGAAATTTTAAGAAACCAAAAATATAAAGAAGCAAAATAAATGAGAGGTTCACAAAATTCCAGAATTTACTGATAATGACAGTTTATTTTATTTAATGCATTATTTGGAACTTTTCAGACTGTGCTTGATGTTTTCTAATAATGGTAAATGAAGTAGTAATTGCTTTCCAAGACATTAAATCTTGAAATTGACTGAAATAAATGTATTATAGTATCTTTGGACAATGGCTTAGCGTGCTTAGACTTTAATTAAAAGAGAGAACATTTCTAATTTATCTTATTTTAATATGGAGACGGTAGGATTTCTTATCGATTTTTTTTACTGAAAGTTGTTTATTAGGTCAATTATTTTATGGAAGATAAATTCCTTGATTTACATAGGAGTCATTGCCAATTTCAATATAAAACTTAACATTTTCATAAAAAAGACCAACAAAAAAACCATATAATCCTCATATGAACCAGAAAACATCGTTTTTCGAAAATCAATATAGTAACAAAAACTACGAAACCACCCAATTCCAATTTAATTTTTGAAATCCACTTGACACGACTCTTTCGGAGGAAGCAAATAGCATGAGCTCACATACATAATAAAGAATTTAAAATCCGCAGCTAACAAATGGTCCTTTCAATTAAATGAAATTTTCGAAATACGACATATATGACGTTATACGCTTTCATCACTCAAAGAAATATTATACAAATGTTATCTAAATTATAAAAATTTTACCTATAAATCTTACAAACCTATTTTTTGGATCAATTTTGATTATATTTGACATAGTTTAGAAGATAGTTAATTTATTTCAATACACTGTCTTAAAAAAAATCACCAATTATTTCAAAAACACTGTCTGTAATTGACAAGTAAATGAACTTCTTAAATATAAAATCTCCCTTAAAAACGTTAATTTTCTTCATACTTTTTTAGTTATCGTCATACTTTTGAGTAAAAAATCACCAATTATTTCAAAAACACTGTCTGTAATTGACATGTAAATGAACTTCTTAAATATAAAATCTCCCTTAAAAAACGTCAATTTTCGTCATACTTTTTTAATTATCGTCATACTTTTTTAATTATCGTCATACTTTTGAGTAAAACATCACCAATTATTTTAAAAAAACACTTTCTGTAATAAAATTCTTAAATATAAAACCTCCCTTAAAAACGTTAATTTTCATCATACTTTTTTAGTTATCGTCATACTTTTGAGTAAAAAAATCACCAATTATTTCAAAACACTGTCTGTAATTGACAGTAAATGAACTTCTTAAATATAAAATCTCACTTAAAAAACGTTAATTTTCGTCATATTTTTTTAATTATCGTCATACTTTTGAGTAAATCACCAATTGTTTCAAAAACGACCCAAAGGTCATAACCTAAACTCCAAAATTATTCATATTATTTTTTAGAAATAGTCATATTTTTTTATATCACCGTCATACTTATTTATAAATTCATCATACTTTTTTGTGTACTACCGTCATACTTTCGTTTATAATCGTAATACTTTTTGTAGGAGTGGTCTATATAGAGTAATTTTCTTGTGTTCTGCGGAGAAGCGCAGTGACCGGAAACTAGACATACCGCGGTTGTTGTTTTTTTGTTGTTTTTTAAAGCTATGAGCGAAACGAAGCCTATATTGAATCACTTCCATTTATAAAACTTTTAAATGGTTTAAACCCATATTAATTGAACTTTTGAAGTAACCAAAACAATCTTATTCGTCATATTTTTTTAATTATCATCATACTTTTGAATAAAAAATTACCAAAAATGCGTCTACAAAATTGAAATTTTTTTGAACAGAAATATTTTTTTAAGTTGTCGTCTCCGTGATTATTTCAAAAACAACCAAACTGTCGTCACCTAAACTTGAACGTTTGTCATACTATTTTTTTCAAATCGTCATAATTTTGTATATTATCGTCATACTTCTTTATATATTCGTCATACTATTTTTGTACTCCCTCCATACTTTTATATATAATAATAATACTTTTTGATTATTGATTATTACTATTATTGGTTGATTTTAAAATTTACAAATTGATTTATTAAACAAAAAAAAAATAACAATATGACGAATAATTATTTTTGGCGGACAAAAGTTTTATTTTTGTTGTTTGTCATTAAAAAAGTATGATTGCAACGATTATGGTGATGACAGTGTCTGTTTTGGCGACGGGAATTTTTAAGTCATTACAAATTACATGATATTGTATATAACTTTAAGTAAACTAATTCCTCAGTTGTTCTAGAGCTCCGTATTTCCATATTTCGAAAACTGAAGGGATTATATTTCGTCCCATTCACTTACCATTCAAAGTTTCACCTTCCATTCAAGATTTGCTATTTTACCTCCTATACCTCTCGTTCGTGGTTGCGCTCTTGAGGTTGACTTCTTGGAGTGGTGTTCTATTTTTCTTGCCGTTCACAAGTTGCTTTGGAGGAATTTTGTCATTTTGTAATGACCTCTCTTTGTTCGCTACAAGTCACCGTTTCTTTCCTTGCACGAATTTTAGAAACCCTTTTGTTGACTGTTTATATTCTTGTATAACGTTCTATTCTCATTTCGATCTCCCATAAACTAAAAAATTCAAAGTGGTATTTCTGGAACCACATATTTTTTATCTCCCAGCCAATTACTCAACTTCCCTTTCTCTTGGTCCGAAACGCGTCTTTCGACGTCGTTGTGTTTCTTGAAATGCTTTTCTGATAAAGTAGAGGTTTATCATACTTTTCGTATCTCCAATTCAAAGGTTTTTTAGGTCTCCAGGTTCCAAGGATCTCAGTGGACGTTTCACAACTTCATAAACTCGTTTTCCAGTTCTTAAATGGAGAAAGAAACAGAAAGACAGGAAGGAGATATATAATTCCAGCATATAAGAAAGAAGATGTCCTCAACTAAAAGCCAAAATGAGCTGTTGTCAGCTGACAGAGTGGGGTCTAACCAGGACCTGGATAATATGTTACAAAGATGCAAGAAAGACATAATGTCTGCTGCAAAAGGACAGAAGCAAAAGTCAAATGCGAGAGAGTTTAGAGTTAACTTAAGATTCAATACTAAACTTTGTATAACGTATATGTAGTATGTTTCATAGCTCTGTATTTGCGTGGATTTAGTGGTCATCAAATTCTTGGTGCCAATTTCAGCTGCTTTCAAACTGGATTCTTGGGCAATTCTTGAGTTCTAGGGATTGTGTCCAGCTGAAAAAGAAATACCGAAGCGAAACAAGTCTGAGAGGATCACCAGATACTTTTATAGATTTAGCTTCAAACTGGAACTGGGAATAAAACCACTTTGCCATCCATGGAAATTACGCTCTCGTCAACGATTTTTGTCTCATTTTCTATCGGTGACGAGGCTGTATCGTTAAATTCAAATTGTAGCCGTTATAGATCATCTTCCTTGAGATGATCTGTAATGGCTGTTGAAGAAACTATTCCTGAACGGAATCATGTTAGAATATGGAACGTCCTGCAGTTTTTACACAACTCCAAGTATCTTTGGCTTAGATTGATAGTTTTGATGGTATGACAAAATGATTCATTGCTCGGTATAGCTCATCCAAATTTGGAGTGTTATACGACTACCGAAAATCGATGAAGAGGTTTTCTTGGCTTTTTTAAGGATCTGTCTGAGCGTGAGAAATTGGGCGGAGGTAGATATCACAAAGTAGGTATACCAATAATGCTAGGGGCATATGGCTTTAGCGTCTTCGATATGAACTATGCTAGGATCTTATGTGCAACTTCCACATTTTTGTTAAAATTTGATGAAAGATCATATTAAAACTTGATCCAGTTGCTGTTCAGTCTCTGGAGAGCTTTATCCACTTCAGCTCGTGTTGATGGGTATAACTAAGTATTTAATTACTTACGTTTTCTAAATGCATATTTTAATCAATTATGTAATTTATGTAAATAACTGAATTTTTATGGGAGTAGTTACTTACTAGGGAATTTTTCGTCTAAATTACACTTGTAAATTACAGACAATGTCCATCCCTGTTTGGAACTCCTTGTATTTATTTCTCTAAGGAGACGTTCTTCTTTCTTTCTAGTAATCGAGTCTCATCTAAACAATGTTTGCCTTAAATATGAACATATAAATAAATTGATATATAAAATAAATATTTAGAATATACTTTTTTTTAGAAATTTAAAAACTATAATTTTTAAGTGCACCATATATTACGTATTAATATTTTCATTTTATACATTCATAAAGGACATACTTTCACATATATCGCTTGTCTACTACAAAATTTCATCTTTTCCACTTGTAATTACGAAATTTCCACGCAAATCCCATAAACCCAAATATTATTAACACACATAAAATTTTATTGCAAAACAAAATATAAAAAATTAAAATATATATTCCAATGGATTCTTTGGCTTTTAACATAACCATGAATATTTTTCGTCATTTTTATAGCAAAAAAAAAGATATTATTTTAGATTGTCTACGTTTTTTTATATTTTATAGTTTTATTATATATTTAGATACTTGTATGATAGAAAAAAATATGCTTTTTCTCATAAAAATAAATATAAAATTATGGAAATTCAAATTCCAAATATAAAAGCGCAAATCCCAAATCTCTCAAACCTTAATAAAAGCTAAAAATATCAAAATTTAGAGTAAATTATTATCCCTATAAAAACACTTTAACGTCTAACCAAAAAGGTCCTTCTTTTTAATTAAATTCCAATTATTTTCATTAAACATCAAAGGAACATTTAAACAATTAATAAAAACGCACTTGTGAAATTCTTTCCCAAATTCTACCCTAAATTTACAAGGAATTTCGAGAAATATTTAGGGACTATGTTTTTACTTTATGTTTTTTCATTTCATCTAAAATTGATTTAAAACAAGGCAAAATGGCAAAAAAAAGAGGACAACATTAAATATTTGATATAAAAAAGGGATTAGACTGATCCTTTTCCGATTAAAATTAGACTATGTCATTTATTTTAATATACAAGACTCAGTTCCAGGACCTTTATTCGAAAGAAATGGTCTTCAATAGGGCAGGAGAAAGTCCTTAGTCATATAATAAAGTTAATATATATTATATAGTATATCCTTTTAAACAAAATGAAAATTAATTATGATGAATAACTGTACTACAAAGGACTTTGGTATTGTTCTGTTGAACATTGAATGAATACCCTCTGCCAAAGTACTTTCGCTCGCCATTCCATACCATACCATACCATCTAGTTTCCACGCGACCATTTAGAGACTTATTGTCTTCACTTCGAAGAGCATTAAAATTATCATCGTGGAAGGATGAAGGGGAAGAATCCTTTATTGGATCGGTTCGGTTTGCTGTGTTCCATTCCGTTCGTCATGGTTCCCGTAAGGATAATAAAGTTGACCATAAAGAAAATTTTAATAGTTATTTTCTCACATCGTCCTTTTTTCTTTTATGAATGTTTGTGGAATGTACAGCAAAAAATCAATATCTCCTCAATCTCAGAGAAGCTTTTTAGAGCTTTCCGTTACTTGTTCCTTTTCAAATAGAAACATTAAGGATAATGAAGAGCAGAAGTCTTTAATTAAATTTTTCTCAACAAGGATGTGGATGCCAAAGTTTATACGATGTTACTAGTTGACTGTGTTCTTTAAAATTTTGTATTTTTTATTTTAATTCATTTTTGTTTATATTAATAAAGATATTAAGATAATTATAGAAATGTGTATTTTATAAGAAAAGTCTGTAAATTAAGTTATAGTTATAAAGCATATTTTGTATAATTAATATAAGATATTCTTTAGTTGGTCTATTTTTTAATGAACAATTTTCAAATCCTTCTATGGTCCATGGGTTTTCACGTCCAAAGTAATACACGGATCATATTCCGGATTGCTTCAAGAGCCCTGTGTATTGCGAGGATTTTATCATTCACACACAGGCTAATTGAGGGAGAAATGACCGGTCTCTTAGTTCTTGAAGATCCCGGAAATGATCACCGTTTTAGGAAGACCCACCATAAATTTTACTGCGAACATTAACACTTTTTTCATCCGGGGTTCAACCGGTTGCGAAATAAAAAAGAAGACCTTTTAAGGCTTTTCTGGATTTTTTTTCTGGATGTGTGAAAGATGTCTCGGGGGGGGGGTTTTACAAAAGAAATAAGAAAATATTAAAATAATTAGGGTTTATACAAAATGAAGAAACACCTAAGAGTATACAATAAAAATTTAAAAAGGCGTTTTCTATGGAAATGTTTGAGTCATTTTTGACTGGGAAAACCTGTAGCAAAGAGAAAAAGCTTCAGTCTTGAGACCAAATGGAGCAGCTTTGCCAAAGGAAACATATACTTTTAATGCGCTTTCCGCATTGCGGTTTTACTTATTAGTTTCTTGAATATAGCTTCCATGTAGATCATGACTCCAAGCTAACAAACAAATTCAATCCACCAGGATCCTATAGACTCTCTGCTATGATAGTATAATTGTGTCCTTTTTCGTTGTAGTTGGTAGAAAGTTTTCCTTTTAATTAATTTCCTCGGTTCTTGGATTTCTTTCCGTTTTGTTGGTGGGAGCGAAAAAAAAACCGTAATGTAATGAAATGTATGTTATTTGTTTGGAGGAAATATATTTTATTTCCTGTTTCCCCTCTTATTTAATGTATACAAATTTTGTTCACTTCGGTTCGGCTCAGTTACAAACTGCCAGCTTTAGCTACATATTTCACCTTGGTTTTTCTCATTTGCAACTTATTTTACGGGCTGCTAGGTTCCAGGATTTTTATTACATGTTTTTAGTTTTCTGATTCAAAATAATGGTCGGAAGGGAATTTTAAAAACTTTGCAGGAGGTCGAAGTTTTGTGTTCTGTTTGTATAGTTTTTCACTTACAGGTTCGCTGAAACAAGATATATTGTTCAACTATTTCTATCGGATGAAGAGTATAAATGGAAACATATATCATGGAGAGAAGGAAATAGAATAGAATCATTTTTTGTCTGGATTGTTTCACACATTTTTCATATATATTTTTCAATTTTTCACTTTAATTCTTTTGAACATTTTCAATGGAAATGTTAAAATTTGTATGTTTTATTTACGTTTTAATTTTTACATTGTTCCAAACCATAAACTTGTCAGTTACAGAAAAATCCTATTAATTATGCGACCAAATACTTTATCCTAAAAGCCAACAATATTTTACAATAATAAAATAATCTGAAATTCTTATATTGTAGAAATTGACATCGACCACACCTTCCTCAAAGGACCATTACCAATTCATTTCATTGTCAAAGGAAGTCAGTTAATAAAAAAGAGTAGTAGAATAGAATCACCCCAGTCAATATTTCTTTCCAGCTTCCATATCCTGTTTAGAATCTTGGGACATTGAATTTAGCCTGCCAGGTTAAATGTATGGAAAGTAGTTCAGTTTGTACATATGTTCATCATGAGCTATATGAACGTAAAATTATCTCGTTCTAAATATATACAGTACATTTACACGTAATTTACGTAGGTAAGTAATAGTTATTTACATAAGTTACTTTAAAGTAAGTTACATAACTAATGCAAATATGAGTTTTGTCATATATTGTCGTCCAATTGATTATAAAGAAAAAAGAGCCAAGAACCTGGCAGTATTTAGTAGGCAGTAATCTGAAAGAAAACCGGAGCTGACTTGAGCCACCTGAAATAATTGTCTTCATAAAAGTGCTACAAAATTGTTATAGGATTGACTGTATTTGACGAGTGGATTGGTTCACTTTTTTTGGCTGGCTTGCCTGAAACGTACAAGCCTATGATAATACAACAGACTCAGTAAAAACCAAGCTCATTGGATGATTGCTCACGGAAAGCCTTCGTTTATTTTCTGAAATCTAAAAGTGAAATAAAAGAAAAGCTAGTTGATTTTAAAAATATGGTTGAAAATCAGTGTGATAAGCGGATTAAGCAGTTGAGAACGGACAATGGGACAGAATTCTGAAACCAAGACAAATTTCTACGAGACAATGGAGTACAACACGAGAAATCTGTTCCATATTGTCCTTAACAGAATGGACTTGCAGAAAGACTTAATAGGATACTTTTGGATAAAGCACGTTGCCCAATGATAGCTTCTAGTAAAATATTTTGGGCAGAAGCTGTGTCTACATCTGCATATCTAGCAAATCGCTCATAGAATTCTGCAATCAATTTTCAAGCGCCAGAAGAATTATGAACAGGTGTCAAAACCGATATATCTAAAACTTTTGGATGTCAATGTATGGTTCGAGTTGTTCCCGGTTTTCAAGAAGATGTCAGCATTATCGTAGCAGAAAACCTTAACGAAACTGAAGACAAAGAGAGAAATATATCTCGCTACAAAGCCAGATTAGTGGCGAAAGGATATTGTCAGGAAAAAGTAATCGACCACAACGAACCTTTAGTCCCGTAGTTCGATATCAATTCTTGAGATATTTATTAGCCATATCTGCTGAGATGAATTTCTAAAGTGATCATATGGCTGCAATCACAGCTTTCCAGCAAGGAGATTTATTTGATGATATTCATGTCAAATATCCTGATGGTTTTGAACCGGACTTTACGGACTTAAACAATCTCCGCGCATATGGAATTGCAAACTAAGCGATACATTAAAGAAATTTGGACTTGATCAATCAAAACTAGATTCATGTCTTTATCACAAACAAAAAGAGGGGAATGTACTTATTGTCACTATCTATGTAGATGATATGTTGTTCTTCTCCAATAGCCGATATTTGATCCGCTATGAAAGATTTGGGAGCAGGAAATGGATGTATATCGAAAGTTTACTCAAAAGATTTGATGATGGAGTGCAATGCAATACCAACACCCATGGATGCAGGTGCAAAACTAAGTAAACAAGATTGTCCATCTGAAGAAGGGGGGGGGGGGGGGGGGGGGGGGGGGGGGGGGGGGGGGGGGGGGGGGGG
>HF911176.1:0-14083 GCA_000341915.2 Megaselia scalaris
ATTAATTTATTATGAAAAATTGTTTGAATTAAATATTAGTTAAAATTTTATTTATTTGTTTAGAATAATTTTAAATTATTTAATTATTCCTTTAACTAATATTCAAATAGGAATATTTTTATGTGCTAATATATTAAATTCTAGAATTCAGAATTGTTTTCACGATTATTACCAACAATTACTTTTATAAAAAAAAATTGAAAATAAGCAAAACCAAAAATAAATAAACTTTTAAATATTATTTGTAAATTTTGAATTTGTTTTTCTTAAAAATTACTTTCTTAAGCAAATTTTTTTTTTAAATGCACCTTTCAATAATTTATAAACAAAAATTGACAATAATTTAAAATGACAAAAAATTTTACAAAAAAGTGATCAAACTTTTGATTTTATTTTCTAAGTTTGTGCATTTTATATATTTCCAAGTGATTATACATAATTCATATTTTTTAAAAATATTAAAACTAAAAACATTTATCAAATACCTAGCTCCTTTAAAATTACACCTTTTTGAGACACCTTTTGAGAAAATTCTGCGAAACCTTCACAAATCGCAACAAAAACCAAGTAAGAAAGTTAATATTCTAATTGCGAAATTCTAAAATTTCTAAAATCTACCATCATTTCCGTTCAAAATGAAAAATAAAGTATAACAAAAAAGATATAATCTTTAAGTATCTTTTTAAAAAACGAAGTACCTGCTCATTCTTATCACTCTGTCATTTCAGCTGAGAGCAAACAAAACTCATGACAAAAACTGATATCAGCTTTGCGAAAAAGATATATAAAAATTATATATATTCTAAAATGACTCAAACAAAAATTCAAGATATATAAATAAATATAAACCTACCTTTGTTGATTTTTCAAACAATTCAAAGCAATCAATTTTCAATATAAATAATCCTTTTCCAAATTGATTTAAAAAAAAAATATTTTATGGGGGGGGGGCTGAACTTTTGTATGGAAATAGTTAATTACTTACGCTTGTAAATTACGTAAATTACAAGCAGTTCAAATCCTGAGTAGTAGTAAAAGAAATTATGAATCGTAAAGTATCGTAAAGATACCTTCTGACACATTCTGAAATTAAGTGATGGTATATACAAAAGTTTTGACAAATGTTGCAAGATTTTAAAATTAAATCAAATTTAAATTTGAAGGTCGTTCGCGTTTTAAGATCTTTTTGAAGAGTTTATGAAGAAATCATTTATTATATGGAAAGTTTTTGAAGTTTATAGGACATCGTTTGAGAATCAGTTCCTATCCCCCAAGAATAGGCACTGTCTGTAATTTACGCAATTAACGAGCGATATTTACACATAAATTACATAAGTAATTAACTAGTTGAATGAGGAGCTCAAGTTGCTAACGTAAATTACGTAAGTAAATAACACTTTTCTTAGCTTATAAATGATTTTTCCAAATATACTTTTGAATTCATTGGGGAATGGAGCTATATTTTTGACATATTTTGAGAACATATTTATATAACTACTTCTTTTAATAAAATTGAATGAAATCTTACAAATGATATAATTTCAATTTCCAAACAACTTAATTTATTTCAGTTTTTAAATTTATTCAAATTATTCATTTCATAAAATTCTACTCAAAATTTTAGCTTTTAAAAATAGAATATTTCTATTTTCATCACTTATATATTGATAATATTCAAATTACAAAGAATTCAAAGTTCGTATATCTTTCAAAATTCCTACATTTTAAACAAAAATATAATTTAGAAAAAATCTTACGAAAAATAGTTGTTCGAATATTTATAATATTTTAAAATATTATTTAAACATACTTTTTTTATATTTTATGTTCATAATTTGTAAAAAATTCCCTACTTCTAGTCATTTATGTGAAAGTCGGTTATTTACGTTATTTTCAGTGAAATTTTTACGTATTTTATGTAAATAATAGATATTTTCCATGGTATATATGAACATTACTTACAATTGTTATTGAAACATTTCAATGGAAATTCCTGAACAATGTCCAAATAAAACTTTCAATATTTTCTAGAGAAAATTAAATTAATCATAAAATAAAAATATATTAGTTTTTATATTTACTTTTCTAAAATTACAAAAATATTGAAATATTTAATTTTCTTAAATTTTTATAGAAAATTATATAAAATTACACTCCAAGGAAATTTTGTTTGGGGTCCATACATACTATAACTATGTATACTGCAACTATACAACAGTTCCCATAATGAACCAATAGCTTGATTCAGGGAAGAATGGAGTATATTCTTTCTCTTTCCATTCTTTCCATGATCAGTGTCTCCATTTCCCTTTTCTAAGCGAGAGAAGCAATGATCTGTCGCTCGCTCTCTGATGGTATTATGAAAGGTACTCAAGGGGGGGGGGATTGAAGGTTCGTCATCGCTGGGCATGTATGTATGTACCTCGTAAGTATTAACTTGGTATTAATAGGATTAGGTCTTTGTCCAAAACTATTTCTTAAGGAAATCGGAGACTACCTTCTAACGTTTATAATAACAAATTATGAAACAGAATAGCTTAAACAACTTTTGTAGTGTTACTATAGTGACCCATTTTTCTGAAAAGATCAGAAGGCTTTAGCATTATATTCAGTAATTATTAGAACTAGGGGTATTAATAGGAGTAGGTCTTTGTTCAAAACTCTTTCCTGTTGACCCATTTTCATCGAGCATTACCTTCTAACGTTGATGAGAAGAAATTATCAATCAGAATACCTTAAACAGCCATATTTCTCTTAGCACTATTTAGTTAATCTCTTACTATTCCCTATTCTAAGAACTCTTCTGATAAAAGGGTTTTTAATTTTAGAAAACCTCAGAAGCCTTTACTATTTTTTTCAGTAGTTACTAGAACAAGGGGCATTAATAGGTGTATGTCTTTGTCCCGAGAACCCATTGTCATAGGAGACTGCATTCCAACGATTATGAGAAGGAAATATGAAACATAATATCTTAAACAGCCTTATATCTCTAGAACTAATTAGTTAATCTTATACAAAGTCTCATTCTAACACTTCTTATAAGAAAAATAGCTATCCATGATAGTGCTATGACTCAAAAGCCTTTACCATTACATTAGTTACCAGAAAACTAGGGGTATAAATAGCAATAGGTCTTTGTCTAAAACACTTTCCACTAGAAATAGGGGTATAAATAGAAATAGGGGTTTGTCCAAAGATCTTTTCTAGATGCTCATTTTCATGGAAGACTACCTTCTAATGGAGATTCCAAAGACTTATTCAATGGAATGGCTTAAGAAGCCTGTTTAATCTTAGCACTATTTTGTTAATCTTATAACAGACCATATTTTAAGTATTCTTATAAGAAAAATAATTTAAAATAACACGGTAGTGACTATGGCCTATTTTTATACTCTGAAAACATCAGAAAACTTTACTAGTAGTAATTCTATGCCCAAGACTCTATCCTACGGACCCATTTTCATAGGAGACTACCACCTATTGTTGATTAGAAGAAACCATCAAGCTTATCATCTTACAATAAACATATAACTTCAAAGACCCTATATTTGGACCCCCTCTAATACAAGTAGTGCATTATATTTATATAGCATACCTAGTAGACTAGTGTGACTACATTTCATTGCGATGTGGTTAATTTTTATCGAACAAAATATGTCCAACTAAAAGACATGTCGAGGAGATAACAGCGACATTGTACACAACATAATAAAATATACTAAAACATAAAAGTTATAGTGTGTAGAATGCTATGAAATTTATGTGGACAACCGATATAGTATGGATAGATATAGATTTGATGGAATGTTGTGGTCTTAGTTAGTTAGTAACTAAAACTTAGTTATAATACATAATACAAAGCTTGGCTCTGCTAAAAAAGATACTTGCATTTGATATTGATTTGAAGGTATTTTTTGTAGATTTCTTTGAAATATATGAAGATTAAGTTCACGGGAATCCAGTGAGAATGTGAGAAAGTTTTGCTTTATGTTGTTCGTAATTTTCCTTTCAGATTTTGGAATTTTGGTATTTCTATTGATTTTAAAATGTTTGTCACAGCGAACATTACTAAAAACGAGATGTTTTGAATGTTATTTTATATCCCTATGACATCACCATGACATCCACTTTAACGAATGCATATCCACAAACATTTCGATTTAGTATCATTTTGATGTCGCAGAGATATAAATTTGATACTGCTATGACATCCTAATGAAAACAATATCAATCGATAAATAATTCATTTATAAATTATATTTGCAATCAAATTACATTTTTAACTAATATTGTTAAAAAAATTATTAATTATAATAGATTATTTTATATTCCTAAGATGTCGCCATGACATATTTCGCTATATTCTTATAAATTTATTTATTTCTGTTAAATTTTCATCTTTAACTAAAATACATACTAATATGCATATTCACTAACATTTCACTATAATATCATTGTGATGTCGTTGTGACATATACATTTTTTATTTTTGTTTATAAGCAACTTAATGTTCTCAATATTATTAAATTTTTACATTAAATGTTTCCACAATTACTACCAATAAACAATTTCGATGTCGCAGAAATATAACTTTGATATTGCTATGACATCCAAATGAAAACTATATCAATATATGTACAATTTGTTTCTTATATTTGCAATTAAATTCCATTTTTATCAAATATAATTTTAAAAATTATTTATTATGATAAAATATTTTATATCCCTAAGATGTCGCCATGACATATTTCCTATATTCTTATAAATCTTATTTATTTCTTATACATTTAATGTTAAATTTTCACCTTTAACTAAAATACATATTCACGAACAGTTCACTTTGATATCATTGTGATGTCGTTGTGACATGAAAATTTTTATATTTTTGTTTAGAAGCAACTTAGTGTTCTTAATATTACCAAATTTTCACACTAAATGTTTCCACAATTACTAGCAATAAGCAATTTCGATGTCGCAGAGATATAACTTTGATATTGCTATGACATTCTAATGAAAACAATATCTATAAATTAACAATTTGTTTCATATATTTGCAATTAAATTCCATTTTTATCAAATATCATTTAAAAAATTATTAATTATAATAGATATTTTATATCCCTATGACATCGCCATGACATATTTTGCTAGGCACTTATAAATTTGTATATAATGAAATTACTGTCATATCCCTATGGCAAACGTGTTAAAATTCTAACTTCTAATTCTACTAATCGGTTTGATACTGCAGTATCTTCTCAAATGCTTAGATATACGCTTCAAAGTAGTACATGTCCTTGGGTCAAAAGTAAGACATGTCCTTGAGACAATAAATTTATCATTCTTAATTAAAAGTGAGAATTTTATTGTATATTGATATTGAAAAAAAGAATATTTTTATTAATTGAATGTAATTCTTAATCAATTTATTACAAAATATGAATGATTCTTCATAACTACATCACTGTTAATACCTTAGAGCATGCTATAAAATATCTTCAAAATGTTATGTGTTATTATATAATTATTCAACATTTCATTTTATTTCATGAAATAAAATTAAAAGTATTATATCCTTGTATTTTATTATAAATAAACTGTTAAAAACTATTATTCAGCTAATCACATAACTATTACAAATTTATTCATCTAATTAAAGCTCCTAATAAAAACAGAAAAATAAAAATGTTAGTATTGAAATATCTTTTATCGATATCAAACAATCTTTAATTTGAATCTATAAAATCAAAGTAAATTCTAAGTTAAAATTGCATTCACAAGATGATCATTTAACAGTCAATCATCGCGTAAATTGTATGAAAATCAAACTATTTGCCCAATTACTCCCATAAAAAAACCGGCTATAAATAATGTAATTATCTTTCAGAAATTTGATTAAAGCAATGAATAGGCACTAACTAGCTAAATTAGATATTATTAACTGTTTATAGCATTTAACACCTCTTTAGTTAGTCACCTTTTTCAAACAAGCATTACAAAGCAGATGATTCTAACAACGTTGCAATTTCAATAGAAATTACGATTTGGCTTCGAATATTAGCTGGCTACGGCAGATTATGAGCTCAATGGGATAAAGCAAATAAGAAAGTAGTTTTTTCGGATTTCGTAGTTTTTCTCACAAGATTATTTTATTCTTGGAAAGCTAGGTTATCAGAGTGAACAATCATTATTTTTTATCTCTTTAAATTAGTGTTGCCATTTCGAAAATTTCTCCAAACGATGTTAAACTTCGAAATAAATCCGTTCAAATAAGATTTTAGTGAAAATGTTATTCTTTTTCATGGACTTCTCTCAAAATATAAAAGTTAGTTGTATTGTGGAGTTTAGCTGGCTACGAAAGACTATGAGTCCAACGGGATCTTTGAATTAGTCACTGCAAAGGAGGACAAATTTCATAGATTTATCACACAAAAACATTTTATTCTTACTTAAAAATAATTACTTAGAAATTTATATTCAGTGTTGCCATTTAAAAACTTTTAACCAGAAAAGTGAGATTTTGAATGAAATCTTTTAGTTCAAGAATTTAATGGGAATTTCACTTTTTTCTATGGATGATTGTAAAATGAAGAATATATATCAAGATATTAAAATAATATATTAAAATAAAAAAAAAATACTTCCAAAAGTAATTTTAGCTGGCTGTGATAGATTTTGAGACCAGCTATGATAGATCTTTAAACTACCATAGATATGCAAAGCAAAGAATTTAGTTAATTACTTAGGTAATTTACATGTTATTTATGTTCGTAAAGTACATAAATAACTGAAGTTAGTTACTTACGTAATTTGCAAATTAAATTTTGAACATTAAAGACAGTATCCATACATGTAAACTAACCTATGTACAGCACTTTTTCTTTTTTTATGTTCCTTCAAATATATTTCTGAATATGTCCAACTTTGAAAAAAGGAAATACTATTAAAATATACAAGGAACCTCCATTAATTAATTATAGCTCGCTAAGGCAGACTATGATCAAACGGGGATCTTTGAATTACTCACTATAAATGAAAACATTGTTTTTCAGACTTCCTAGATTTATCTCAAAAAATAAAACAAAAATTTCTGTTTACTTCTTAAATACAAATTTTTATTCAGTGTTGCCATTTCAAAAGTTTAAGAAAATGAATCCAATTTTGAATTTAATCTGATAATTCAGGAATTTTCTTTTATTCTAGGGATAGCTTTAAACATAAAGAAAATACATCAAAATATAAAACACGAATTTTAGCTAGCTTTATGATCCCAACGGGAACTTTGGACTAAGAAATTTATCCTTTTATTGTGTACGTTCCCACAAAAATATTTTATTCGAAATAGAAAATTTTCTCCTAGGAGTATCTCAATATGTTTTCATACTTTTTTTATTGAAATTCCTATTCAGTGTTGCTATTTCCAAAATTTCAACTAATGAAGTCCGATTTAGAAATAAATCTTCCAACACGAATTTTAGCTAGCTTTATGACCCCAACGGGATCTTTGGACTAAGAAATTTATCCTTTTTTGTGGGATTGTGTACGTTCCCACAAAAATATTTTATTCGTAATAGAAAATTGTCTCCTAGGAGTATCTCAATATGTTTTCATACTTCTTTTATTGAAATTCCTATTCAGTGTTGCCATTTCCAAAATTTCAACTAATGAAGTCCGATTTAGAAATAAATCTGCTAAAATAAGATTTCAGTGGAGCGAATGCATATCTTAATATTCCAAGGATTACACTGAAATTGAAGAATAACTATATACCCGACATCAATTTTTTATTGGATTAAGATTTTTTTTAAACATTCTGCATTTTTAGTACACAATTAAATAAAAAAAATTTAATGAACAGCTCTCTTTTAAATATATCTAACTCTAGAACTTGTCCACAAACATGAAGGATCTTGTGACTTCATATATAAATCCTAACAATGTCTACAAATGTAATGTAGAAACTATATTCTACTCTCATGAGACCATCAGCTTCTTCCAAAAGAAAATCAAATATTTATAAGAAGAAAGTTTACGTTGACCCTTTTAAGATTTTTTTTTTGCGAAAAAAGACATTATTTATGGTTCTGAAAGGAAATTGATTGAAAATTATAATTTATTCTTCAACAGGTCAAACTGGAAACAGAGAAAGACAAAGTTTCACTTCTATTCCGTACGCTTGGAGTGGAAAAAAAGAAAAAAATCTCTAGAACCTCTCCCACAAACATTGCATTTTATATTTAAGACTATCCAATCCAAGAATTTCGTTAAAAGTAAACTTAAAAACCTAAGACCTAGAACAGAACAAATTATTATCGTGATTACAATGGTTCAAAGAAGAAGAGCTCAAAGACGATCTGAGCTTGGTTTTAGCCAAGTTAACTAACCGGTTTATGCAATTTTTTAAGTGGGATTATTCTACTTCTGGTAGATTATAGTAATGTAGCCGTAGGTCTGCTATATATGTAGATTTACAGCACTCTTTTTTTCTTTTAATTTTATACATTTTACTAGCTTTTTGTAGGTTCACTGCATCTTAAATATAGTGACATTTTATTTTGTTATTTGAAGAAATTGTCGGTAATTTAAAATAAATATTATTTAAAATCCAGTCCAGTGATGCCATATCGAATGTTTTTAGAAGTGACGTTCGATTTTAGTAAAAATCTTCCAATAATAGATTTTTATATTAGACAATAGAAATATGGTGTTGCAAATATATGGTGCTCTTAAATATCTTAAACAAACAAGAATATTTCCAATATTACAAAAATAGATCTTCCATAAAAACCATTTAGAAAATTAGAGAGAAAGAAGAGTAATATCTGCTATTTGTTGCAGATATATGTAAAATCAATTTGAAAGGTTTTGCTTTTATGGGGGCTTTAACTAAATTATCCGGAAACTGAGAACAGAAATGGAAAATAAATAGTCCTTCATTGAAAACTGATCAGTTTTAACAGATAAACATTAAAGTTTAAATGGGAATACGAAAAGAAAAAGATTTTTATTTTCATCTTTTGCTTTTTATTTTCAGGATTTTAGGGTGGGTTGAAAAGGAAATTTATATTTTACTAATTTTTATGTCGACGTTACTTTTATATAAATATTTTCTTAAAAATAGAAACAGCATCCCAAACTAAAATCAAGAAATGTTCCAAAAAATTAACACTTCTTTACTAAAAGCAAACATCCCTAACAAATTACATTATAAAATCCAAGTCCACCTCTTGATTTTATTTGTTTAGTTCTTTTCTTATACAATCATCTTATAGATAGTTCTTGGCGTAGTTAGTTTGTTTTCATCTTAAATCTATCTAACTCCAGGTCTATTCTTTGCTGGTCCACGTAGGTAAACAGGAATCACAGAACATAAGGTATTTTATATATAGAAAAATTCTTTATTTCTTTTTTGACCATATCAATTTTGAGTTTACTTCACTTTATTACGAGTTAAAAATATCAAAAATTGCAATCTCTAAGGTTTTTCAAGGTGCTTTTAAAACACTTGAGATATTTTTTAGCTCTTTTCATGTTAATATTCGAATTTTATATCCAGTGATGTCATAGCCGAAATTTATACAAGTGATGTCAGTTTTTTAGAAAAATATTACAATTAAGGATTTTTATAAAAGTAATTTTGTCCGTAATTTTCCAGGTATATTTTTGAATTAGGGACATACAACATAGACCCTTCTCACAGTCTTTCCATGTTATTATTGCAATTTTATGTCCAGTGATGTCATATAATAAAGTTATACAATTAATGTCCGTTTTTTAGAAATATAATGAAAGTAGAATTTTTTTATATTCGAATATTTTTTTTCGTAATTTTCGAGGTATATTTTTGAGTTATTGGCATCATCCTTTAAATACAACCTAAACCCTTCTCACAGTGTCTTAAAACAAAACCTAAGGATAAATATTTATACCGTTTGGATACATTCGCATGTTTGGTTAAGCGTTGTTCCATTGCCCAATGTTAGTTGCTAACTAAGTGCTTAGTATCTATACTTATTTAAATCTTTTATATACTAGCTAAGAACAACAGAAACCAATACCCACACTCTACGAACAGGATATAAATATATTTGTGGCAAGTTGAATGTGGCAGAAACTGAGGCTATAGAAAAAAAGAGAAACAAACATCTAGATAAAGTGTTTTATCCTATTCATCTGGAAAATTAATGCAATAGTTTTGTAGTTTATTAACCTGTCAGATGTGGAATTTCGCAAACATTATTTGTCCATTAAGCCCTTTGCGTGATCTGATTACTTTAGACTCTATACTTTATAGTTTACTTAAAAAAATCTTCAAACTACATTAGAGGCTTGAACGAAACACTCTACAGTTCACATTAAAGAGACTTCAGATATTTATTGTTATATTAAGAAGCAGAGTGGCAGAAAAGAGCCTTGGAGCCCAAGCCAAGTTTAAAGCCAACCCAAAAACCTAATTAAATTCAATTTTCTTCGTCTTCTTTGATCCATGCAGCATTAGCAGCGCACATAGAATTTACAAAGCATTGGATGCGGAGTTGGCACTTTTTTAGTAAACATTTATGTTTACTTTACTACAAAAGTTCAATATTTATTTTAGAAGTAGAAAACACTAATAACAGTGTTGCCATATTGAAAGTTTTTATAAGTGATGTCCGATTTTGAAGTAAGTCTGGTAATAAAGGATTTTTATGGAACTTTTACTTAAGAGAACGGAATATTCAAACGTAATTTGTGAAATATTTTATCTTAAATAAAAGAGAATTGGATTTTCTTTAAAAATTTATTTTTGTTTTTATCATCATATTTAATATTGAAAAGAAATCTTAAATCCTAGTCAAATCATGGATATTTACTTACTACATGTTGAATATCACATACATTCATTAAAAATATCAAAAAATATTATGAGTGTTGCCATACCAATATTTTTGATAATTGATGCCCGACTTAAAAATAAATCTGATAAAAAAGGATTTTTTTTTATTTTTACTAAAAATGGATAATTTTATCATAGAGCTATAGTCATATCAAGCTGTCAAATATATTAGAGACAGTCAAAACATTGATGTTTAGTCACTACACCTTGCATATTACATGCGTTCATTCAAAATTCCAAACAATATATACAGTGTTGCCATATCAATATTTTTAACAAATGTTGTCCGATTTCGAAATAAGTCTTTTAAAAAAGGATTTTATTAGGCATTACTTTATTTTCCAAAATCAGTTTCTAACCTATCTCCATTAAGTAAATTTTATAAGAAAATAATTGTTTGCCATCTCTAGAAGCATCAACAAATAATCCGTAAAGCAGTAGCTGCATAAAAGTCAAAGATTTCTTCTCGTTTTCTAGATTGTGGGAATGAGAATGAAAATGTCTGAATAGATGTGAAGCTGAAGCTTATGTTAGATACAGATTCTATTTACTTTACAGTGAAGAAAAGTGTAATGTAGAAAGTAATTGAAGCTGGAACGAGATGTTATTAGATTGTGATTTATGCTAATTTATTTTTCCTTCTTTAAAACTTTTTTTTCCAACAAAATAAAAATAATATTTTTAAAAGTAATTTGCGTATATTTATGGAAACCAATCATTTATTTTGTACGAGTGTAGGAAGCGCAAAAGTGACAACTATTCGATTATGATGAACGATTTGTATGGATTTTTTGTACAACTTTTGAGGGTAATGCTCTTGTCTTAAGAAACGCGCGAAGGAGAGGCGGATTTTTAAGTGAATGATCCAGAGGAGGTCGCACTTGAAGTCTAGCTTAAGTACAAGGTTTTTTATAGTGATTTATAAGGTTCTTTTAGAATAATGGCTTTATATAACGTCTGAGATTAAAAGACTAGAAATTATTCTAAGTTCCGTAAATACTGTCTGCAATGCTCTTGGGAATTACTCTCAAATAGCTGAAACACCTTAACATAAAAAAGTATCTTGAAATTGATGATGATAATTAAATCAGTTAACTCTGGCTTAAATATCAGAATCTGCAAAAATACTATTTTTAGCTTAGTTTTATGGAAGTTTCTAAGATTCGCTATTTTCCTATAATGCTCTTGTAAAATTTTCTGAATTTTCGTGAGTTTGGAAACACTTTAACATAAAAAGTGATTATATGATTATAATTCTAACTCTAGCTTAAGTATCAGAATCTATATAAATGTAATTCTGAGCTTAGCTTTTATTTCCCTAATTTTGTGACATCATTAGTAAAATTTACATTACCCCAATTTTTATTGCAAAGATGTTCAAATTATAACTTGGCTTAAAAAAATCTTGTAACTATTTACAAATTAAATAAACCAAGCTTGATGATATGTTCAATAACTTAAATTATAAATCAATATAAGTTTTTATGAAAAGCTAAATCTTCAAGCCCAGCTTAAGATTCAAGATATAAATTAAATTAACTATTTTCAAAAAAAATATTTATATTAAAGCCTTGTTATTTAGAACTCTAACTTAAAGATCAGCGGATATTAAAATTGCAATTTTTGTATTAAGCTTAGTTTAACGGAAGCTTTTATGTATCTCTGATTTATGTGAAATAATTAATATAAATTGGATTAGATTTTTATTATTGTGAAGATGTTCAAGTTTTAAGCTTGGATTGGAAGAATATAATTTCATGGCTTGATTAAAAAGTAAATAAGCTGAGCTTAGAATATAAATCAAAATGAGTTATTATAAAAGGTTCAAGCTCTGAGCCTGACTTAGGTGCTTCTATTTTTGGCATTCAAGATTTAATTAGTTAAGTTCTAATTTTATCTTTTGCAAGCATTCAGTTCAAAGCCTAGCTTTACATTTGAGAATATTATGATTTATATGATAGGCTATTAAATTTACAAATAAATTGAAAATAGTTAATATTCTATGAATTTCGTCATTGAATTACAAATATATTCTTCATTTACTCCCAATATATAAAAATAATATCAAATTTTATATATCCTAATAGCATATCCCATTTAACCCAATTATTTTGAAATCAAAATATTAAAAAAATAATTTAAACAAGTCAATCAACATCCTGTTTCTCATTGAAATTTCCAGCCATATTCAAGATAGAAATGAAAGTCAGTTGGAAGATATAAAATTCTAATCACGATCCATTTGGTCTACATTTTTTTCTTTTGTTTTTCATCTTAATCTTATCTGGCAGAAAAGCGACTATCTTTGAAAAGTTAAGAAACTAAATGTCTTGAGGTCAAAAAGTTTTCTGGATCCACAATTTTAAAGACAATATTAAATGTAATGTACAAAAAGTATAAGACTTGCAAAAAAGTTTTCAAATAATATCACTTTAATAGAATTTTATTGCTTTTGAATCATATTGACTTTGTTCTGTAGAACGTATACATTTTGAATACATTTCGAAATACATTATGAATATAAATTTAAAATCAATTTAAGTTGGATTGGGTATGAATAATAATTTTTTATGACAAGACGGCTTCGATAGAAAAAAATACTAAAAAACCATGTGTTTTTTCTGCGATGATCGTGTGTTTTTATTGAAAACACTTTACTATTAAATTTACTTGTTTAGTGTAATCATGGAATATGAAATCAGATTTTGAAATATCCTTTATTGAATGTAATTGAAAGTAAAAGCTATGCATTTAGTTTTTTGAATTATGAAATTGTAAGATCTTGGAACAACTATGTATGACATTCTTTAGCTTTACTTTAAAAGTGTCTGTAATTTACATATAAATTAAGTAAGTAATTAACCAGGGATGTGCACAGTCTGTAATTATGCAAGTCTTTACGAAAATTACGTAATTTACGGACGGACCTAAATTAAATGTAAATTACATAAGTAATTAATTAAATACTTCACTTTGCCCATCCATGTATTTAACTACTTCAAAAAAATTCTTATTTCCATAAATTTATGAACTAAATACTTCGCTTTGCCCATCCATGGTATACAGTGTTGCCATATCAATTATTTTGACCAATGATGTCCGATTTCGAAACTAATTTTATAAATAATAGTAGTAGCATGGATGGGCAAAGCGAAGTATTTAGTTAATTACTTATGTAATTTACATTTAATTTAGGTCCGTAAATTA
>HF911177.1:0-14087 GCA_000341915.2 Megaselia scalaris
ATGTAAATTACGTAAGTAATTAACTAATTATCTCACTTTGCCCATCTATGATCAAAAGTATAAAGATCCAAAGGTCGCCTGAACTTTCCTTACCCTCTCCTCAATGTTTCTCTTCAATAGTAGAACCATTAAGTTTGCGAGTGTAGAATCTAGGTGATTTTATCAAATAAGTATTCAATGTTTCTTACAACCCCATGGAGATCAGTTTCTGTGAACCTGTTGAAATTTTATCCGGGTAAAAAAACCTTTTATATTCATCTAATATTCTCGGAATTTTCTCGATTTCTAGAGAAAGAAGAATAGATTCCTGATTAATTTTTAAAAGCAGCTGGCACTATCTTAAACAGATCTGCCCATCAAATCCCATCAATCTTGATGAATGTATTCAAGGAACGTTGGTAATGGTGAGTACAAGAGTTCTGAAGGAATCAGTCATCTAATTATGGCATATGAGGTCCTTGCATTCATTACAGTTGAAGACGAATTTCATTTGCATAATTGACCCAGACCAATCTAGTTTCATGCCAATGTCAATTTCTGCGATATTGCACCAGATTGTAGATCTGGTGCTCCTTTTTCCATTTAAACTACAGGACTTCATGTAAATGAAGGTAAATCAAATACATATTCGCTAGTAAAAGCAGCGATGGATACTGTTTGTAATTTACGTAATTTACACATCAATTACGTCAGTATTAACTACTTCAATAACTAATCTCAGTTATTTTCGTAAATTACGAAATTTACAGACGTAAATAAGCAAACCTAGTATAATCAGATGTTCAGCTTTCAAATTCAAATTCTCCAAATGCTTCAGGGTCCCATACTACAGGATGGTCTGGTCATGTAAGGATTCGTTATTATTTTGAACTACATCTCTTATACTAAGTTCGACTGCTCATGTAGTATAGTTTGATTGATGGTGACTGACTGAATCTTATAGCAAGTCAGATTTTTTCTCAAATCATCGTTCCGGCCAATAAAAAACTAGATTCTGTGGACTTAAGGGGGAACGATGTAGTGATTTGGGGATGTTCGACACAGTTACATCTATATATTAAAGAGATGTATTACAGGCCGTGAAATACCCATTTTGCAAGTATGTAAACAACATTTATAACATTCACATTTTACATATAAAGCACTTGGTGATACAATAATCATTTCGAGGATTTTGAAGAATCTGGATCCATCCCTTTATAGGAATCCCCTACTATTGGACTGTTCCATATGTTCTATTCGAAACCATTTGTCATTTAAAGAGCTTTGATGGAATGTCAAATAGGCTTTTAGCTTTGAACAGCTCGTTCCTTTGCTTTGCTTTTGACTAACAACTGATGGAAGGTATCGATTTATGCCCTAAGACCTTTTCTTGTTCTTAATTCATCTTATTGCAATTCGAACTTCTTCCATTGTTAATCGAACGTTTTCATTGGAGTTGAAGGCAAGCGGTTCTTGTTCCCGTTGTTACTAAGAAATGTAGTTCTTTGCCGTGCGTTAAAATCGCTAAGTACCACTTTAATGTCATAAGCGGGGATGATGTTTACTCTTCTCTATAGCTGTTCGTAGAAGACGTCTTTTGCATCATTAGAGACTTCATGAGCGCAGATAATGCTGATGTTATAGAATCTGTCTTTCAGTCGAATCTAGCAAAGCCTTTCATTGACAGGCTCCAATAGGATTACGGCGTTTTCACTTTGCACAGAAGGTTTTGTGTGGCACCACCTCTATTAAGCGACCTTACATTCCGTTTACACATTCTAAAATCATTGTTGTCAGGCTTGTTTTATCTGTCTTCCTTTCATAGTCATTTGTTAGAGCGCTCCATGGACGGCAGACTAACCAGGAAGTTAGTTATCCAGGCTTCATAATTTTATATTCGAAGCTATCTTGCTGGCAAAAAACTTAAAGTAATTCACTAAAATTCAATTAGGAGACTTAAAATATCGCACAAGGAGACTTCTCTGATATTGTATAGTTCTGCAAAGGACATAATATAAGATGAAGCAATATCGCTATTAATTTGGGAGCTATGGTGTATGAACTAGTTTGTCGACAAAACATTGTCCACACACTTTCAAAATAACGATATTGAACCTTTTACGTTCACTGGAAAAAAAATCCTTATTTTCAGTTGTCCATATTGTTTGTAAGTTTATCTTAAAATAAAGATTGAATCTTCCAATATGATGTAATTTCCTGGAACACTTATAGAAATATAACAATCCTGGCAATGAACAATATTCCAGTAATTTAAAAGATTTAAAATAGTTGATTGACAATAGATTGTGAATGTCTATATAACAAAGACGACAAACTAAATTCAAAAGATTTATTTAAGAACAATATAGATGGGATGAAATAGAAACTTATACCGAATTCAATACCTTTTATTAGAACCTAATACCTTCCCAAAAATATAATTTCTGTGTTCCGGAAAACTACTCTCCTATTAAACATGTGTCTTATTTAGTCAGGAAGGAGAATCTAGAGATGTGGAAGGATCGAGTTCTTCCTCATTCTCCTTGATTTTGTAATATGAGAAGCATGAATTTAATTAAATTTGCCTTTTTACCATCATCAGACTAAATAACATGCCTTTAAATGCTGCTAAGTTAGCTCTTCAGACTCTCTCTATGAATTTTTTATGTTTCTCGTAATACTTTTTGCATATAAAATCTTTGACGACAACTCGTTTCTGAGGTGTTTTTTAGAGAAATCGGTGCTTCTTAAAGCTCTTATGTTCTGAATATTAACAAGGCAAATTGATTTTCCTTCTTAAAGGATAATTTCTTAAAGCTATTCCTTTATTACGACGTATACTCTTGTTTTATTAAGACTTAATTTATTATATAAGTCGACTATGTGGAGGAAATTAGTAAGAAAAAGCTTATTTATAACAAATTTGTATAAGATTTTTAATTAGGAAATGTTTTAAAAGGCTTATGAATGTAATACTTTGTATTATATGTTATACTTTCTATAACCTGAAAGGAGACTATGAATGATAGGTATTGATAGTAATTGTACTTTCATTATGAATATATATGGACTGTGTAAATTACAACAGTTCGTACTAGCTTATAACTATGGAGTGTCAAATGAATTTGTATGTTTAATAGTAATTTTTAGCCTGTAACTTTATCTTTTAGCTATAGACTTTCAAAAGTATGTGTCCATCTCATGCTTAATAGTACAAAAGCTAAGATTCTTGATAGGATAGACCACTTCAGTAAAAAAAACTGAATTAAGAATTGCAGAGAATGGCTTCATTTAGAGAAGCCTTTCAGTTTCTGGAAGTGAAAGTGCAGGCATACACTCTAGATAGCATCGAAACGACAATATCTAAGAAAAAAGTTAAATATAGAGACACTGAAAAATCCAGCGACGGCTAGAGATCTGTATTGGAAGCTTTGTACAGCTTTCATCACTTCTTTTGTGTCGAATACATCGGTCACAGTGAGATAGAGTGATCGCATAAAAAGCCTATAAGAAATATCTCCAGAGAAATATACACTTGAAGTAACTGTGGGGAATACAGAAACAATAAGAGGGAGTTCTCAAAGATATGGCTACATGAAATGACATAGTAGGTTAGCTTCTATTAAGCAATAAATCAATCCTCAGAGTAAGTTCCGCACAGCAGAATGACCTCTAAAGAATAACCTCTTGTCTTAAACTGCATCCATCCATGTCCAATCAACAACATAGAAGAAGTTCGAATTGCAATCAAGAGACTTAAGAACAATAAAAGTACTGGTTCTGAGTACAACTGAACTGGCTTCGA
This sequence comes from Megaselia scalaris, assembly GCA_000341915.2. NCBI lineage: Eukaryota > Metazoa > Arthropoda > Insecta > Diptera > Phoridae > Megaselia > Megaselia scalaris. Next base: position 3,788 of record HF911177.1, read on the forward strand.
AGCAGAATTTCTCAAGACAGCAGGCATACATTTCATCAAGGCCTTCTATCAGTTGCTAGTGAAAATCTGGAATGCGGAAACAATGCCAAACGAATAGAATCAGATCATTGCCCTATACACAAAAAAGGAGACAAAAAAGAATGTAAGAACTAACGAGTAATAATATTGACATCCGTCTTATGTGAAAGCCCATGTCATCAAAATATTTGGATCCTACCAATGCTGTTTCATGTCTGATAAGAAACAGATCAGGGGCTATTGACTATGGAAACCAAAGAGGATGCCTCAGGTTCGAAAATGGAAGGAATTCACGAATATCCATGAAATATTATACAGGCCATGGGTAAAGTCAAAGAGTACTTTTATGAACAGATGTACAGGGCACATACGACATGAAACTCGTACTTGGTGGCTTCTAAGCTCAAGTTGCTAAGGAGAAACATTTATGAAAGGCACCTGCGGGACAACTTCAATGAATCCTGTAGAAGCCAATATTATGCAATGAAAGCTATTGCAACGATTATCGATCTAGACTTGATTAAGAAGGATTTGATAGTTTAAGTACATGTTTTTTGATATCAATAAATTTCTATCTTTAACTCACCAGTAAATTGTAAATTACAGACAAAAATCTAAAAATATTACAAATTTATAAGCAAAGTAAGATGAAATTACAAGTATCTAAAGTCTTGAAAAATCTTCTTTGAACCATTTTTATCTAGAATATTTTTTTTAATTAAAGAATTTATTAGCTTTAAAAAATGTAGGATATATCAATATTTAAGATGAGTTTCCTTTTCACTTCAATAAAATATGATGAATATTTTCCATTTCAATCATAGATATTTCATATATCTGCCTTTGAAATGAAATGTATACTATTATTTAATTTTGATGATAATTGACGTGTTTCAAGCGTATCTGGAAGATTAACATATCCTGCTATCAGTTGTCATTAACATAATTTCGCCCCACATCGAATATATAAACCCTATTATACATAATGCAAATCTTATATTGTATTATATTATGTTTTACTATGTATAATTTACCCTAAAGCCACCTCAATTAGTATGGTCGCCATAAAACCAAGATAAAATCGTAGAGTTTTCCCCTCAAAACAAATGGTTTCCTCAAGTAAAACAAGCGTCTAAACAAGAAGATAAGTGTGATTGTTCCAGAGCTATATCAAAGAAAAGATAACATCGCCAACAAAGCTGGAAAACATCTCAGAATAGAACAAAATCGTATAAATCAAGTTTACTTTTCATCACTTTTGCCTTGGCTTTCGCCTTTTCTATAGCTTATTTTATGTCTTTAGCTATCGTTTCATTGTTCATAACTATTATTATGTGTAACAGAGTCATTAGTTAGTAGTTATGTTTTCAAGCTTTTCACTCACTGTACTCCTATGTTGATGTTGATGGTTATGTTACTGCTACTATTACTATGCCATGCCACAGCTTCTGTTCTGTGGAAAGAATGAAAAACCCCTTTTTTTCCGCTAAATTACCCCAAACCATGGCAACATTCAACATTCACTGTTCAAAAAAACACAGTCAGTGTGTGGTGGGAGTGAGTCTCTGTTGGGTAGTGTTAACAGTAGGGTGGACTACTTTAAGTTGAGAAGCACTTTCAACTCTTCTTATAAAACAAGAAATTGGGAAGAATATAAAACTCTTCTAAAAACTTATAAGAAAGAACTTCCAAAGGCAAAAAGAGACTCCCGATGAAACTTCTGTGAGTCCTTTGAGTCAGGCTTCCAGGCTGAGGAAAATTATTGCTAAGAATGTCAGACCTCCGACCTTTCTTCAAAGGGAAGATGACACATGGACAGAGTCTAGTGAGGAAATGAATTCAATTCTTCTCAAAAAGAATTTTCCGGGTTGTCAGTTTTGAGATTCTGTAACAACTTCTCTTGATTTTATTCGACAAACATTTTGAGGGCATTATTGATTCTGAGAAACTAAAATGGGAAATTTCTTCTGTCGAATCTTTCAAATCACCAGGTTTTGATGGGATTATTCTAATGATGCTGACGAATATATTCCACTTGCTTGGAGAAGGGTGAAGGTCGTTTTCATTCCTAAAGTGGGTAAATAAATCATTCTTCGGCCAAGGACTTCAGGCCAATTAGTCTGCAATCTTTTCTTTCAAAGGTTCTTGAAAGGGTCACTGAGTATGAGATTAGATTTTGAGCACTTCTCTTCATATTGATGTGCGTGAGGCAGAGGAAGCCATTTATCATAATCAATTTGCGATGATTGCTTTTCTAGATATTGAGGGTGCGCATTCAATAATGTTACAACTTAGAAGCACTCAATGTCAGGGATGCGTTATTTGGGACAAAAATGATAACATCCACAATTGGTTATAATTCTTCTTCTATAACCATGAGTAGAGGAACTCCACAGGGAGGAGTTCTGTCGCTACTTCTATTGTTATTGCTCGTAAATGAGATTTTTCTTATGTTTGAGTAGCATCACATAATGGTTGTTGCATATGCTTATGAGGTTGCGATTATTATACCTGGTCTTTTGGCGCAGGTGAGGGTAATGAGATTGATGACATGTTAGCCAATCAATGATCCTCGTGTTATATCTTGGGCTGCAAAAGTTTCTATTCCCTTAGAAAGAGTTTAGATTTCATGAAAGATCATCTAAATCTCTCATTATTTTGGTAGATTCTCTAACGCCATAAACTCTATACACTCTAACAGGTCATTGTCCCATTGGTATCCGTGGGAGAAGACTGGGGATTCTTGTTTCTGAATTATGTGAAGGCTGTGGTCTGCCATCAGATGTTACACCGGGAAATTTCTGGTGTTTTTGTGTTTCGTGAGCAACACGAATAAGACTGATCAAACTGGAACTTCTGGCTTTAATTGTTTTCAGTTACTTTTGTAATTGACCGTCTCCTACCAGCAAACCATGCATATTGATGTCTCTCTTTTTTCAGAAACTTCACTATCATCTTGGGATATCTACGCAGTTGTCCCCTTGAGTTATAAACCCAGCTGTTATCTTGAGTGAACGGCTGTCAACTTGGGGCTGGTTGTTGTCTTGGATTATCATCTTAGGAGAGGTAGTGGAAATAAAATGAATATTTAAGCTATAAAATAACTATATCTATATAATATTTATGGATGACATATATATGCATATAATTTTGCTTTGTAATAGATATTCAACAGAACCTCAAGAAACCCGTTGGCTGTCATCTTGAGCTATCGGCTCTGCTGTCATCTTGGGTTTATCAACTCATCTACATCTTGGGTTATCGGATATCTTCTTCGGATTGGTTGTTGTCTTAGTAACCACTTCGCTGTCATCTTGAATGGTTGGATGAAAACATGGTATTGGTTGCTTTTTGGGATTACCATCTTCTGAGCGACAGATGAATTAAAAAATATGGAAAGAGAGAAAATGCCGCTTTTCTGACTTAGTGTACTCCTTTTCTGTAGTTGGTCTAACTATAGGATGAACATTATTTTTTGCAGTATAGTTTCATAGAATGTATTGTCCAGGCTACGCGCAATATTCTGAAGTAGACTTAAGAGACTCTATGATATTCTGTAGATAATTGGTCTACATGAAAAACAGGCTTTTTAGTATTCTTTTTGGAGCGAGTGTCAATGCTTGTCTTTATCCTAGTATTCAAAATCTGGCATGGAAGCAATATTCTGGACTAGTCTTCTGATCTATTCCCACAGCGGAAATCAGACTCATTTTGACTTTTCGCGGTCGCTGAACGTCTCAAATACACTATCTACACCCTCTTTTGTAGTCTCATTATTTAAGTGGGGCTTTCAAGGGTTAGGCCGTGATTTGAATATATGTCAAGACGAGACGGTAGTCAAAGAGAAAACTATTGTGACTTACCAAATGTTTAAAAAAAACTGTACAAACATATTCTAAAATAATCGAGAAAATATGTATGAGAGACACTCAAATTTAAATTTGTCTTCCTTAAGAAAAAGACTATTAATCAGTCGTAAAATCGGAACACCCTAAATATAAGTCATAAAAAGGTTACCTTGTTGCCATTTAAAAGAGGAGAAGGAAAGAATCTGAAGCATGCCCCATTAATATGAATGACAATGACGATGACTTCGAGCGTCATGTCATGTGGATCCTGGTGATGATGGAGTGGAAAGTGGAAGGTTATGTTTCGTGGGGTTGTTATATTACTTTGAATTAAAGAATTTTCTGGGACCATGCACTTGGCTTTTTTCGTGAATAATGCAATTTGAGCTGCAGCAGTCGTCATTCTTTCAAAAACAGATGGTATTGTTTGATGTGTGATATATGGTCTTTCCTTTTGACATGGTCGGTTTAAATTTTGAAGTGCGATGCAATGAATGAAATTGAACAATCTTGTTAAAATATCTATAAAATCTAAAGAATTTTATACTACAAAAATCAGTTCCTTCAGTTGATTTGTATTGGATTAATGAAGAACACTCCTCTTGATGGTAGATCTTTTAATTTTAGAGAGAAAGCCATAGTCAGGATGTTTGAAGAGCTGATACAATAGTTATATCAACTACAAACGTTCTTCTTCATTTTTATATTTGAAGATTTAAAATGTTATCATTGTTATATATCAATGTCTTAAAATTTGTTTTTATTGTACATTGTAAGTAATGCTCTTTTTTTCTCAGAAACATAAAAGTTTGAGAAGGAATTTATAGACCAGTGGATGATTTCCTACTCCCATGATCAGAGGTTCCATCAACATTTTGAAAGTTGGGAATATGTACCATTTTGAATGTGACCTTAGGAGTCCGAAAAAAGTTAAGGAAGAAGTTTCGGGACATAGCAACTGGGAACACCAGAACCATCAGATAGATCTAAAGAAAGTATTGCTCAGAATATCAGAGCTGCCCAGGAAGCGTACAAGCACAAAAGAAGCTTGTAAAGTTGGCAAAACAAAAGAAGCATCTATTTGGAAAGAACCAGTTTAAAGAAATTGAAATTCTAGGAAACAGAAATCAGAAAATGTTGTTTTCCCTGCAAAGATAATGATAGTAACCAAATAACAAATCAACAGAAAGTCCTTAAGAGATAGGGAGATTCCTCGCATCCATCGTGACTGAGCACATGAAACAGCATGTACTCTCATGCTTGGAAAATAACTTTTCCCACTCAGACAGATCCTTGAGAAAACACCAGGTTGATACACTGGATATGATTATTAAAGGCTGCAAAGTCAATCATTGATAGGATAAAACCAGACGCCCAAACCGCCTCTCCAAACATGCTCTCCAGCAGTTACTAGCTATTTTGAAATAGCTAGCATCATTTTTGGGGCTTTGTACCGTCTATATGGCCTCCAACGTATACTTAGCGTGATATGTACGAAGTGCCTGACATAGACATGTCATCTGGAATGGATAGAAACCAATACCATGGAAGATACATAAGTTCTAGAGAGAAATATAAGGGAGCCATGCATATTTTACGTCTGTGACATAAATATGCATGTTAAATCTATAACAAAATTGTATACATATTTATGCATGCGACATACAAAAATATGTGTGCAATGCTCGTATTGATGTCACATGCGTAACTAATGTATATCACATATATACTTATAGATATCACATAAATGCTTATGGTTGTCACATATATGCATATCGATGTCACATATTTAATATGCATATTACAGGCATAAATATGATTCCGTTCATAACTTTTCTTATGGATGCCATATACATAACATGCATATAGAATATATGCTATTGCTATGATAGTATTATATAAGAGTGTAACCAGATTGGTAGATCTAATATGCGGACATGACATAGGACTGGGTATATGTAATTGAAGAGTAAAACTTAGGGATCTAACAAAGAATCTTCAGGGTTCAAAGGTTCCATCAATATTTTAAAGATATATCTTCCTTTTTGAAGAAGTGTCCAAAGTGTCAGGAATCCGAAAAATGTCAAGGAAACATAGACTGACGGATGATGGGAGCATTACCCACAATACAAAGAATTAATGAACAGCACTCAAAAAATAAAAAAAACTGAAAAATTTGGATAATTTTTGAAAATATTATTAAAACAGTAAAAAGTCGAAAAATAAAAAAAAATACGAAATAAAATTAAATTTAAAATTAAAAATGCTATCATCTTGGGTTATGAACTCCGCCATCGGGGGGGGGGTTTTGTAAATTTCTTTTAAATTAATGACAATAAATAAAGAAAGAAAGAAAAATTATTTACGGATGTTTCTGGATCCCTTACCACATGCATTAATGGCGGAGTATTGTGTCCCCAGTAACAGGAGTTCAGGAAATAAAATACCCATCGCGAACCAAAAATCCAAGTAAAAAATATTTTATAACACCAGCATATTCTAAGCTCATGATCTTGCGGAAGAAACATAAGATGAAGGCACGAAATGAACCTGGTGAAAAGTAACTTAAAGGAAGAAAATAAAGACATTTCAGAGAAGAAGAGAACCTATTAGAAATACAACAAAGGCATCCAAGTTAACTTTTAATATCAAAAGGAGGGAACTGTGAGTTTTACTAATCTGAAAAAAGGAACACTTGAAAAGTTTATAAAGGAACAAAATCGTACAAGGCAGTTTTATTAACAAGTGAACCCACAACACCACATTGCGCAATGATGACAACGGAAAGCTAATTACAATAAGGAAGAAGTACTCGCCGCTAGATAGGAAGATTCCTTCAGAAAACTAGTAAATAGAAAGGAAAACTGAAGTAAATATCTAGAAAGATTCCTCAACATAGAAGATGTCCCACAAACTACAGCATAAGAGGTGAATGAAGCTATTCATAGAATGAAGTCCATATAGAATGAAAAACCACAAAAGTGCAGGCTTAGAAGACATGCCTGCAAAATTGTTGAAGGTAACTGTCATGAATATGAAGCATTTAGTAAATTACTTACAAAATTTAGTAATTCTATAAAACCTGGAAATAGTAACATTCCGTGGCTAGTTGCGCATCCTTCAACTTCACATTCCACCGATTGCTGATGAAAATGTGGATTGAAGAACAGACGTTTGAGAAATGATGTACTAGTATCATATACCTGATCCTCAAGATAGACAATATACGCCTTCCCACTGGTTGTTTACAACTTAATTTTATTGAAGTCCAAAGTAAACCATGATAATGATGCAATGATTAACAAGGAAAAGCATTTATATATGAAATTAATGTAAGTAATTACGTAATTTATGTAAATAACTCGGAAGGTATCGGAAGGTACGGATTCAGGTATATTTATAGCTGAATTCGATAAGAAAGAGGCTATAAGTCTGGATGATGACTGTTCAGTATTCCAGGCGGAACTTGTAGCTATAAGGTATGCTAGTACCTTTTTAATGCAGAAAGGCGTAACAGATAGATCAGATCGGAAGGTACGGGTTCAGGTGTATTTATAGCTGAATTCGATTATAAAGAGGCTATACGTCTGAGGGGGGGGGGTACAAGTCGTCGAGGAAATTGAGCATATTATTTGTGAATGTCCAGCCCTGTCACAAAGAAAATTAGAGAAGCTGGGAGCATATTTTTCACTTCCACGGTAGCTAGAAGATATTAGGACTACTAATAACATTAGGCTAGTTCGGAAGTTATGTTGTTTAGAGTAGGCTAGGTATGGTGATGATCATTATGAACAATTCTTATGTGTCTAGTGTGGGGTTTCCGATGCACTTAGGTATAGGGATCATGCTCGCTAATAAAAGGATCTTCAGCTTGAGCAGACTATTAAGATAACATAGTCAGGTAAAGTCAGAGGAAGTTGAAAGACGTCGGAAACCCTACAAAAGACACATAATAACGGTCCATAATGATCCCTAGGGAAATCTTTCAACCTCTTTTGACCTAACCTAAATGAGTTTTTGTATTAAAGTAGTTAATTACTTATGTAATTAAGACTAAATTACATACACTACTCATCCGTGTCAGCGCAGAAAACAAAAAACAAAACAGAATCATGTTCGATAATAAAGTATCTTGAGCAAAAAAATAAAATTACATTAAAAAAAAAATACAATTTAGAATAATCAGCTCAATATATTTTTACTAACCATTGACAAGACATGTTTGACACTTTTAGATAATTAATTACGTAGTTTACGTTTAAATTACAGGCATTGCTCTTCATTGTAAATATATTAGCGCAAAAGAAAAACACAGGATCATGCTTGCTAATAAAATTATCTTCAGCTTGAGCAGATTATTAAGATAACATGGTTAGCTAAAGTCAGAAGAGGTTGAAAGACATCGTAAACCTCACACTAGACACATAATAATGGTCCATAATGATCCCTTATCATTCCGAACCCTACCTATGCTCAAAAAAACTTAACCTCCCAAGTAGTCTGATGATATTGCTAGTCCTTATATCTACTAGTTCCTGTGGAAAGAGAAAATATGCTCCCATCTTCTCTAATAAAAAAAATAAAAAAGAAGCTGTACACATTCGCGACAGCTAATATATATCTATACTATACATTATGAGGATATATATAGAACTTTTAGTTAGTAATAGAACAACTCGCTGTGAAGCTTATGTCTAAGATATTATGATTCAAAATAAGAAAGCTTAAAATTGCATGTAAAAGATTTCTCTTTAATCAGTAAAAGAGCAAGAAAGAAACAAATCTAATATAAAGATGAAATCTATCTCTTTCTTGATCTAGAGCGTTTCGCAGTTGTTATCAGCGCCATCTATTTAACTTTTGTCTATTTGTCATATCTCATCGTCGAATAATCCCACCCTAAGATGTGTGCTTAAAATTTTACTAAAATTAAACGTAAAAATCAATCAAAAACTCACCTTAAACTGACATTTTGGCTATCTTGTGTTCCTGAAGCCAAAGGGCTTTCAAGTTCTTTGGTACGTGCTGAACTGGATCGGTTTAAATTACTTTCCATTTTTGGTCTGATTTGAATGTTGATTTTGCATTTAAATAGTTTCCAATCAAATCCCAAAATTAAATCCAATTAAATTCTTAATTTTCTTTCTTTTTGTAGAATCTGAAAAAGAAGAAATTTTAAAATTAGATTTTGAGAATTTTCATTAAATTTATCTGTCTTAAATTAACTTTTATTGATCTCTTGTTTTAAGGATTTCCAAAGGATTATCATTTATTGTTAATTTTCAAATCTTAGAAAACATTTATTATTTATTTCTTCTTTATAAATTTGTCAGAAAATTAAATTTCTACAAGGATATATATTTTTTGTATACAGAAAGCAAAAATAGGAAGAAAGGAAAATAAAACTGGAATTAAATTAAAGAGACTAAAGTTTGTGTCCTTTGAAATTTTAATGAAGTTTCAGGATGTTTTATGAAATTATTCTTGGTTTGCAAAACTTTTTAGTTTTGATAAAATTAATTAGATTTCTGGGAAATAACTGCATAATCTTATCTACTTTAAAGTTTAAGACTACCTTATAGATATACATGTTCTATATTTCTAGAAAATATTGTCCATTAAAAGTGGAAGGAAACCATTTATAAAACATTCTCTTTCTCAAAACAAAATCTGCTAATTACAGAAATTTTCGAAAGAAATGTTGTATTTTCAGTCTAATGGATCTTTTGAGCTGTCGTCAAAGATGAAGAAGATAAAATTTTCAGAAAATTGTATTTACAGACTTTGTTACCAACAAAATGTTATAAAAGCACCCGAAAAACAAACAAAATAAGCCAAAGTATTTGCACTAAAAATTATTCACTTCGAATGTCCTGGAAAAATTAACACAAGTGGATCCTTTGGAGTCTTGTAAAAAGGAATCCAGACCTAAAGTAAGGACAAGAACAAACCAAATACAAACAATTATCTTCTACACAGAAAAAGAAAAACAAATATCAAGGACGAAATTACTGGATCGAAACCATTCCATTTATTACATATACTGGGAAGGAATCATACAAAACATACCAGAAACTGAGAAATAAGATTGCTTATTTTGCACTACAAGAAAAGATTTTATCGATTTTTATAAAATATAATTTATTATTTTAATTTTATTTAAATATTTTTACAATCAAAGATTATGTGTATGAGACATAATTATGCATTTATGTCACATACGTAACGTATGAATGGTACATATATATGTACGTATGTCACATACTTTTTTTCGAGTGTATTTTTCTACATTCAACTAAGATTCGGATTCATAGATTCTTCAAGTTCTTTTAAGAAGATAATGATTGCCTTAGATATTCATAAATACGTTTCAAGCGATGGCAAACCTTCAATTAGATTCTGCTTGATCAATAGCTGCCTTCCATACTTCACGG
>HF911178.1:0-14101 GCA_000341915.2 Megaselia scalaris
ATCCTGACCGTTTCCTTTCCATCCAATCTCTTGCAGTGCCGTAATGTCTATCTTGTATCTTTGAGCATGTTCTTCAAGTTTAGTTTGGCTCCAACTCTAATCAAGATTCTGACAGTCCATCTTGCTATCGTTATCTCATGGTCCATAACGTTTCCGTTTTGAATTTCTATGGTGAAATATATGCGGGGTTACAGACGCTCTGCTATAAATAATGCCATTCAGTGGCTCAGAAAACAATTTAGATTACAATCTTTATAATTGTTCAGATAGATATTTATAATAGTCCTCCAATGTATATCAGATAGGGTTCCATATTTAAAGCTTTCTGTATAAAAACCCTTGCGTTTTTCTAGAAGGTTCTTGGAAATGTAAAAAAAAAGTAAAAAATATATATAATGTAAGTTTTTAATTATCTTTTTTTACAATTAAAAACAAACAATGCTTGGACATCATCCATATTGAAATTCTCGGATGAAATGTTTGCTATTTTCCTAAAGGTAAACCAACTTTCAATATTCAATGACAAATATTTAATTTATGCTTATTTTTAATTAAAGTAAAATAAATTGCAATAAAAAAACGTAACGTAATAAATTTCGAAAAGGTTTGTTTGAAATAATAATTAATTTTATCGATTTTTCTGTAAATATGCTTAAAAAACAGATTTTAAAATGACATATATAGAAAGTTATTTAAATTTATATCCTCATTAAATAACATCCAGTCTGTAAATGAAAACAACTAAATCCTTCATTAATTAATAGTTATTTACCCAACTAATCCTTGAAAACACTGTTAATCCTTGGCAAAACAATTTTCATTTCAATATAAACATTTATATAATTTAAAATATTTGAAATTATGGTGTTTATTTTGGTTTCTATGCTTTCTAAAAACTTTGTATTCTAATTTGTTTGTTTATATTTATTGTAAAAGTTATTATACGGAATATTGAAAGTAAAGTTCGAGATAAACTGGAGTTCAAGAAAATCTGAAATATTTCTGTTACCAAAATTTTCCATATATTGAAATTGGAAACGACGAGCTTGTCTTCCCTTAATCATTGATATATTAACAGTCCTAGATTCATCTATATATCTTGATATATATGAACAATTTATGGTACTGAGACCATAAATCACTTTACGCCCTTTTATTCTATCCGATCATAAAGGGCCTTCTTTTCCTCAGCTTGTCTTTTAACCGTCTTTAGAAGATCTATTAGGGGTATTGGTCTTGCTCATATCAACCGCTGCTACCTCAAGGACTGTCTGACCTTCCTCACTTGATTCAAAAGCGACCATGTCAGACTTTCTTCATGAAGTTCATTCCATGGTTGAATTTGAGTCCTTTAAAGCGACTCAACAAACATTTTATTCTTATTAATAGTGAAAGTGAAGGCTTCCAGAATCCGTGCCTCCTTAATTACCACCTGGAGTAAATAAATTGTGTAGAGTGTATTCCATTAGAGCTTTTGGCTTGGTCTAAAGCATGAAGAAAAAGAAAGACAGAAACTACTCACCATGCAAATACTGAAATCATTGCATTTGGGTGGGAGGAACTCTTTGTTATAAGTAAGGACAGAGCTCTATAATGAGGAAACCTGATTAGCACTGAATAAATCAAGTCACGTTGTCAAAAATATTCTATTAGAGAGGTCCCATAATTCAGTTTGAAACGATCGGGCACAGAAACTAACTAGGTACTGGGTTACGGTTGTTTATTATGTGAATAATTTATATTTTTTATGTTAATTGTTAATTAATGGGTTTGAAGGTATGTAATTTACGTAATTTACACGCAAATTACGTAAGTACTGAACACGTTTAGTCCAATGTCGGGACACTCCCAGCCGGATAATCAAAACTATCTCGTAGTGGAAACTACTACAAAAAAGGAGAACGTTGGGTCCAACAGATAAATAACGAAACTAATCCTTCAGTTATCACAGGTCCGTAGCCAAGAACAAATCCTAGGGGGATAAGCAAGACTACCAAAGAGCCTGTTTACCTTGTAGTTAGACCCATTTCAAAAAGGGATAGACACATACTCTTGTTCCAATCGCAGTGTATCGTCCGTAGCCTGGACTCTCCTCGCCGGATAAACTCGACTACGACTATTTGTCATGTAGTTGCACCAACTACAGAAAAAGAGTACAATGAGATCAGGGGTGGGCACTGTCTGTAATTTACGTAATTTACAAGCGTAATTTAGGGGGGGGGGATTCGGCTGCAGACATATTTTTGAACATTTTTTGTTTTAATTATTTTCTTCTTCTCCCTTACATATAGGCGGCAGCCGAATTAAGGCTAATATAGGCGGCAGCCGATTATTTTCATTTGCCTGGGTGGATCCGAAAAAATCAATCGGCTGACAAGTCTGATACAAATTTTTTTTCGACGACAGTCGTCTATGTTTTATTTTTGTTCGGTTTTTTTCGTAAAATTTCATTTTTGCTGGCAACGCAGAAATTAGTTGAGAAATTTAAAAACGACGTGGTTGTCCACTGAGATATCTGCATTGAATGTCTCCCAGTCAGACAGCTAAGGCGCATATACTAAAATATTGACGACAATTGGCTATTTTTTTTTAAAATGTACTCGCCTACGGTTTATTTTTTTTCAGCCTTATCTCGAAGAAATTTATCGACAGCTGACTGCTAACTGACATTTTTTCCTACGACTTTTTTTGTTCAGCCATAAGTCGAAGAAATTTATAGACAGCTGACTGGTAACTGAAATTTTTAAGCGAAAAAAAATAATAATAATAAAATATAAAAATAAATGAAAAGGTATTGAAAAATGTTTTACCAATACCACACAGAGCCATAAGTCGATGCAATTTATCGATGGCTGACTGGTAAATAAATATTTTTGTGGCGGTCAGTCGACTTGATAGCTGAACCTAAAATAAGCCGGAAGTCAGTCGGAGTCGAAAAGAAATGCTTAGAGTTATATATTTCTTTTGGCTTATTTTTTTTAATCGTCTTCATACCATTTTCTGTAATTTTTTTCAAAATTTGCAGTAAGCAGAAAGCCAATCAAATACTTTCAATCGGCTAACCATGCCAAAAATTTCATTCGGCTACAGCCTTTGTTTATTTTTACACTTTTTTTCGACAGTCAGCGAATTATTTTTCTATAAATTTTCTCTTACTGACTTCAGACATCTCAGTCGCGCCATTTTTGAGACGGCTAAATAGAAACGTTTAGCCGGAGTCATATGTTTCTCTCGGTTTATTTTTCCAAATTCGGCTTCACACAAAGTTAAATTATTTGTACGTTAAAACCTTTTAATTTTCAAATTTTCCCAACAAAATCAATCGGCTGACAATAATAAGCTGTAGTCTATCAGACACCTCAGCCGACGACGCGACAGTTCTCGACAACTTATTTTCCCGACGAAAATTTGATGAAAATCGGCGTCGGCGCTAGTCGGCTTAGGAAAGGACTAATACAGCTTTTTTAAACTTAGTTGTGGAGTGATACGCCGAGAAAATTTCGCAACGGCGGCAGACCTTCAATTGTTGTGTGGCGGATGGCGGAATAAAAGTTTTCTTCTTCCTTTAAATGTCTTCCTGAGATGGTACCTGTGAGAATTATTTTTATATTTTTTAATTTATTTTTCTGGGATGTTCCATCATGAATTTGTTTAAATAATGTAAGAAAAATACAAGTCTTTTAAAATCCAATTTAAATCAAAATAATTAAAAATAAAAAAGGAAGAAGGACACTTTCAAACGCCGCTTAGTTGGGTCTAGCAGACCTGTTAGGAGAGCCAAAAATATGCGAGATAAAGCTGAAGCCATATAAAAGCAAAAATAACGGCTAGCCGAATCTGATGATTAGGTTCACCATAATTTTTCTAAAATTCAAAATTATAGCCGATTTATAATAAACGTCACGCCGTGTAAAAAATGAATTTTACCGACTTGCATGTACATGATTTTAGTCAGTCGGCGCCAACAAAATTCTACTGTGGTATAGATATGGATGCAAGTCGAGAAGCGCACTATCAATTCATATGAAAATTTTATTTTTTTTGTTTTTTTTACTGAAAACTTCAAAAACACCCTGCAAATATACAATTACCTACCTCTATTTATAATAACTTGCTCTCTCGTTCCACTTGTTGCCGTTCTCTGATAGCGAATATTTTTCTTATTTGTGCCTCCAGGAAGGCTATTTGTGTGTTTTCTTATCTTTGTGCTGTATTTGTCTTCCACTTGTTCAGTGCCATGGATCCAAAGACACCTTTAAACGAAGGAAGATTCCTTTAATGTTGTATTTTATTTGACATGAGAATATTAATCAAATGGGGAGAATTGGAAGGGGTTTAGGAAGACACCATACTCAAAGACTCTACCGAAGCTGTAGAAAATTATCGAGTATTGGAAGGGAAAGGTTATCCATCTGAAGTGTCTGAAAGCATTTAGAGGATTTCTGAGAAAATTAATTTATCAGAAGAACTGAGAGTGGGAACAAGAGACTGAGAATTACACACTGAAATCTAAACATTCAAATACTGCTTTTGTGATTGACTTGACATTTTGAATTTCTTTCCAATTGGCCCTTGAACTTTAATAATTCTTTTGCTATGGATATATTATATTATACGTATATTATATATTAATATTCCTTGTAAATAGACTTCTTTTTATTGACATTATTGGAATTATAATATATTTTTTATTTATCACATATTTGAGAGAAGAAAAGGATTGGTAAGTCTTTGAAATTCTATTCATATTTTATTGATCTTTTTATATTTTAATTCTATTGAGTTTTTTTTATTTTTTTTTAAAGATATAAAATATAAGTTTTAGAAATCAATATTCAGACAATGTTGGTAAAGCCCTTGTATTAACGAGGAATATGTCTTCTTCCTAGTTTCAGAAATATAACCTGAACCGTTACGGACTAAAGTTCACTATGAGCTCAAATAAAGTTGGTAAAGCCTTCGTTTTGCAAAAGTGTCTTTAACCAGCTGTCGTGTTCTTTCTTGTGTCAGAAATATAACCAGAACCGTTACTGACTTAACTTCTTTATATAAGAAAAAAAAATACTTCCCATAACGAACCGTCAGCTTGATTCAGAGAGAAAGAGCAACACGTCTATGCTGTTTACCCATTTTTCGAAAAATTAACTTGATGAAAGTCAAATTTGAACACTGGAACTCAGTGATCCCAAATCTTCTAGATACTTAGACACTTAGAATCTAGCCAAACTTATGTAAAATTGATGAAGAGGTGTGTTCTTGGCTTTTCTCAAGGATCAGCCTGAGCGTGAAAACTAATCGGTCGACTTTCAAGGCATAACACCACATTGGTATGGTTCATAATGCGATTTCAGACGCTCAGTATGTATGGATGGTCTTATAGGGTCTGATGTCTTCTGTCTTAAAACCCTCGTTTTTGCAAAGGTATTTGTCAGAAGCTGACGTCTTCTTTCTTGTGACAGAAATATAACCTGAACTATTTCGGACTAAAGATCACTATGAGTTCGCCTAAAATTAGTAATGCTTTCGTTTTGGAAAAGGTTCTGTCAGAGTCTTACACCTTGTTCCTTGTGACCATTACGGACTAATGTTTGCTATGAGTTCCCATAAAGTTGAAAAGCCCTCGCTTTTTAAAACTGTCTGTCAGAGGCTTATGCCTTCTTTAACATAAACTATTACGGACTAAAGTTCACTATCAGTTCAAATAAAATTGGTAAAGCTGTCAGTTTTCAAAAGTGCCTGTCTGATCTAACTACGAGTTCTCACAAAGTTAGTAAAGTCCTTGTTTTTCAAAGTGTACGTCAGCGGATGCTGCAAAGCTTATTAATCTTAGACCGTTACCAAGTGTGTTGTCATAGAGGCTGTGCTTTCCTTACAACTACTTTCATATGGGAAACAGGGATGTTGTATTATTGTCTAGTTATTCATAGAAGATGTCCTTGAGCCCAAATTATAGTGATGTAAAGAAATTAAGTTTTTATTCGGATCATGCATAATCTCTTGTCAAAAGGCATCCATTCAGTTACACAAAATTCATTCTTGCCTCTTTTAACAATACTAACTTCAGCAATAGGACTTGTGATGTCGGCTTGAGTATCTTTAAAGAGAGCTAACAACTGTCTATCAGCCGACAATCGAGCTTCAAAAGTTTTTAAATTTTTCTCAAAAATTATTTATATTGCAAAATATTTGTTAATCTGTACATAAATCTATTAGCTAAGACTATCTTTATCTAGCTGTTGATTTCCATTAAGGAATTCTTAGTTCCTTAGCATCTTTCTCAACTAAGTCTACCCATGGGGGGGGGGAAATGTATTATTTTTCTTAAAAAATATTTTTTTTAGTAAATTTGATTCAATAATTGATAGGTTGATATTTAATCAGAAAAAATGATTAAATCAAAGGCTAAATTGATATTTCCGATCATTCTTTTTTAAGAGTGAAGGTTACAGTCTTACTCGTGGCCATAGATAATAGAGAGATTCAAACCGGGAGCAACACCGTTGCTCACTTTTCAAGATTCCAGCTACAAATCATTTACAAATAAGAAAATGATAATGTATCCGGTCCTGATAAAATATAAATATGGTTGGAAAAAGAAAGATACTTAGTTAATTACTTACGTAATTTACGTCCGTAAATTACGTAGTCTTTTCTTAACTTATCACAGTTGATGCTAAGAAGATTTTGTACTACATGTCAGTTCTATAACAATAGCCCGAAGATCTATTACGATACTTAGATACTGCTTTCTTAAGAACTAAAATATTATAAGCATTTTTCTTCTTTGGAACTTCTGAATAAGCTTCATACGGATACCGGAATACTTCATTGCTTTCAATGTCATATACAGATTGATAAATCGCATATAATACATGATCTTAGAGACAATGTTAAGAAACTTGTTCTTCATTTAAAGTAGTTTTGCTAATATATCATAAAACTAAGAAGCTTTCAAAGATTCTTCATTTACTGACCCTAAGTAAGAGACATATATATCTGCCATAATATATTCATGTACTTTAACTCAGCCTTTATTTGTCAGTGGATTCACAGGAATCTAGATTCCTGGAAACTTCAACAGGAATACATCAGATCTGTAGGCGACCTAAGAATTATCAACGTTGTGATAGAAGAAGAAAAAATAATAGGTGTTATAGGAATTTGAATTTCTAAATATCTTCTAGTGTTATAATCGAAAATGTTAGTTCCAAGATCTGTAATGCCGGAAATATAGAACCGTAGTAAGATGAGGTAGAGAATACCTTAACCTTATATTGTGTATTGTATGACAAGTAAAAATTCAGTAATGAAACCACATTTTCTTCTTAAGATAATTTTTGAAGGAACTTAAAAGCCATTAAACAAAGACTTTTATGTCCAAAAAACAAGATATTTCATTGGATGCAAAATATTCCACAGATATCGGTTCTAAAATTGTAGGAAAACCAAAGGAATATTTCCTGTGAAATATTTAATTATAAAATTGTATTCTCTTAAAATTTCACTTTCAGCAAAAATTCTTGAAAAGAATTTCATCATTTGAAAATTTACAAAATTAAAACCTCTGAAAATCAACAAAAAAGAAGAAATCTCCATTATTCAAACGTCAATTATATACAATCAACAAATAGAAAAAAATATAAAACTTTCTAAATTGAATGAAATGGAATCAGGGAAAAAAACAAAATCTAACCATAAAAATCAATGTAATAACTTCCAGAAAACAAACAAAAATCTTGACCCATTAAATGGAACAGAATCCTCAAAGACACAAACAACTTAAATATTACAACTTTTTCAATATAAATATTATATATTTTTTTCTGTTCGTTTTGAAAATTTATTTTCTAAGAAGTTAGCTAATAATATTTACAACTTTGTTTTTGAAGTGCTCCTTTAAATTTCATATCCTTTTTGTTGGAAATTTGTATTTTATGTTGCCACCGTTCGCTCGTGAGTTCCTTGCGTTGTTGGTTCTATTGTAATGTCATGCCAAAAGCCAGCCTTCCACCCAAAAACCACAGCAACAACACTGCCATTCCACACGGGAACAATAGTTTTGTGAAAATTACTAGTTTTTATGAATTTGTTATTTTAGAATTTTATGTTTTTTTAGAAAGTTTTTAATTATTTTAAGCACATTTATGAAGGGAATTAGTTTTGGAAATTTTAATATTTAATATGTGTGATTTTTTTCCCCTAAAAAATTGTCCTTAAATGACATAAAATGTTATATTTTTACAAATGTTATATTATAAGAAAAAATATGGTCTTAGACCACTTCCATTCTCAAGGGCACATATAAGGTAAACTATGAGATATTTTAGATTCAAAGATATTGAATGAGTACAATTATTATCTCAGGTTCTTGTTGGTAATATCCATATTTAAGTTATATTCAGATAATATGCTTTACTTTAATAGATTCCAGATATCCAGATTGGTTGATTCCAGCTTCGCAGACGTTTCAATTTGATTCAAGCTATACATCAAGTTATAAGTTTCTCATGAAACTTTGATTGATTCCAGATGTCAACACTGGTTGTTTGTCTCCAGCTTCGTAGAATTTTCTATTTGATTTATCTCTACTACATAATGCTCTTTTGCGTACTGCACTTACAGGCATCACGGTCTGGGATGTAGTTTATCTGGGTTGTAGTACTTTCTGATTATATCAGGTTCTTGTTGGTAATGCCCAGATTCAAGCTATACATCAAGTTATAAGTTTCTGATGAAACTTTGATAGATTCCAGATGTCTACTCTGTTGATTATCTCTAGTTAGTACTGATAGCTACTAGTGCAATTACAGGCACCACCCTCTCGGATGTTCTGATTATATCAGGTTCTTGTTGGTAATGTCCAGATTGAAGCTATACATCAAATTATAAGTCTACACTGGTTGTTTGTCTTCAGCTTCTCAAATCTTTCTATTTGATTTCTCTCTATTAGATTCCCTTATGTTTGCCGTACTGTACTTACAGGCACCACCCCCTCGGATGTAGTTCTTCCGCCACCCTCTCGGATGTAGTTCTTTCCTGATTATATCAGGATCCTGTAGGTAATGCCCAGAGTCAAGCTATACTTCAAGTTAAAAGTTTCTGATGAAACTTTGATAGATTCCAGATGTCTACATTGGTTCTTTGTCACCTATTTCGTACAATTTTCTATTCTTTGGCGCTCTGTATTTATAGGCAGCACATCTCGGAAGTAGTTCTTCTGCTATTTCTTGATGTTTTGATGTCTCCTTTTAGATCTCAATGATTCTTCTGATGTTCAGCCTTTATCTGGATGCTTCCACGATAAAGCTTATTAGTTTGGAAAATATGTTTATAAGGAGTCTTCGCTTCTGTTTCTACAAGAAAATAATGTTTATCTCAGGTTCTTGTCTGTAACTTCCAGATTAACGTTTTTAATGAAAGCTTTACTTCCATGAGAAAACTGCAATATAAATTGTCATTTTTATATCAAATTTAATCTGCTTGGTGTATTATCTCACGTTACCAGTTCAAAGGAGTCCATAGTAAATTTCCTGTCAGTAGAACCGATTTTCTTAAATCAATAAAATGTTTATAAATATGAAAAATGTCAGCCAGCAGCTCAAGTCCTAAGTTTCTCCAACCTAGCAAGGTTCTCACATTCTCCTGCCAGATGCTCCACACATTTCACCTCATGTAGGTTCTGATAATACTTTCTTTCCAAACTTACTTACTGTCCAGTATAATTCCTAAAAAAAATATTTGACAGTTTCGTGATTACTTTGTACTTAAAGATTCACTTACAGCCTTGAATATTTAGAATCACCTACCACGATAAATTAAATAAATGCTCCAAAACATTCAATCTTTAGGATATTTCAGAACTCTTTTATCTTATGGAGTGATATTTAAGCTGAAATCAGCTGTCTAGTATCCGGACTCCAAGCTTTCGTTATTATTGAGATTTCTTCTAATCATTAAAAATATATCATTGTAGCCTTTCTTAGTAGTTTATTCTAACGAAGCTGATACTTTACAGCTGATTCTAACGAAGCCTTGAGCTAAAATCAGCTGTTACCTACGAAAATAATATGATATCAGCTGTTTGTTTTAAGAAGATAACACCTGATCTATATTTTATCAGTAATTTTTTATGGGAAGTCCTCTATAATTTTATTGAGAAAGTTTGTATGTTACTTAACATTCAAAAAATGAATCCTTTTTATTATTTTTTAAATTTTAAAATTTATTTAAAAAATGGCTAGTAGTTTTTACAATGTCCTTGTTTCCCGTGCACCCCCGCTCTTGTTCTCACTCACAAGCAAACACAAAGCAAAGCAAAGTTGCACGTAGTGATCAAATTTAACTAGAAAGAAAAGTTATTGTTAGCAGAAAAACAAGTATATTTATAAAAGAAAAAACTAAGACGAACTAAGTTCATGAAGAGAAAGTCTGCGACAGAAACTAATGATGCAGGAGGAACTTCAAATTCAACGGCAGGATGAATAACAAGGAAGAGCCGAACATGAATAGGAAGAATCTTGATCCTGATGAAATATATACCCATCCGTACAGAAAAAGAAAACTTTTCACTCTCAATTTACAACTTAGACTATGTTTGCAGGGTGTTTTTGGAAGTATATTTAGGTTGTATTTTATTTAGTTTCAGAACAAATATTTTTTTTTTCAAGAAAACAAAGTTTTAGAGAAATAAGTCGTCTCTTATAGTTTGTTTTAAATAATTATTTTGTACAATTTAAGAAGGCTTTTCAATGTTTTGTGCTATTAAAATTAATTCTAAGGAGTTATGAATGTAAAAGATCTGCCTTTGGTCAGACACCTCAGTCGCGGTATTTAGGGGACGATTGATGCATATTAAAATATTGAAGACGACGATCTTCTTTTTTTTTTTTTTGTACAAAACAGACCTGTTTATTTTTACAGCCGAAGGCGATTTTTTACAGCCGAAGCCGATTTTTTTCTAAAAAAGCGGCTAGCCGAACATAATTTGTGGGGGGGGGGCCTCGTGTTTCTGTTGACGTTTTTCTGATAAAGCAGATCTTTCTCATCAACAGATTTATCGTCTTCTCGTCTCTCCAACACGAAGGTCTTTCAGGTCTTTAAGTTACTAGCTCCTCATAACGTGTTTTGGTGGATTCCGAGTTCAAAGCTGCTGCATTGAACTCAAACGCGCTCTCACTAGATAGTGATTGGGGTTAATATTGGCGCTTCTCTTGGATCTACTATGTGATACTTGATGCATGACTGGGTCACGGGGCACGGGATCTAATTGGTTCTTATTGACTCCGTCTGCTGATACCAATGATTGAAGATGGATTTTGGAGTGAGGGAAACATGTACTCTTAACCACAGTGTTCCTGGATGCTGCAAAGCTTATTAGTTTTAGACCGCTGCCATTTGTGATGTTGTGATTTCCTATACTGACGATACTGCTTTAAAATAATATTTTT
This sequence comes from Megaselia scalaris, assembly GCA_000341915.2. Taxonomy (NCBI): domain Eukaryota; kingdom Metazoa; phylum Arthropoda; class Insecta; order Diptera; family Phoridae; genus Megaselia; species Megaselia scalaris. Next base: position 11,448 of record HF911178.1, read on the forward strand.
CTATATATATAACATAATATAAGTGATAATTGAGTGACTTGTTAGCATAGTTCTATTATAGTAAATCACTCATTTCAATGACTTGAGTGATGTTTGAGTGCTTTGTTAGCACGTTCTGTTGGCTTCTTTAGTAAGACTATTTGAAATTCAATTGTTTTGTAAGTTAGTAAGTCACTCATTTCTTTAATGTGAGTGATATTTGAGTGATTTGTTAGCACATCTCTATTTTGAGCAAAACGGTGTTAGCCAAATTGTTAACAACATGCTTTTATTCATCAATTTAGTATTTAATTAATTAGGAAATTGTTTTTTAGTGAAAGAAGAAGCTAGTTTGTGAGGTTATAAGCTACTAGAGATATTCGGGGGGAGTGAGAGATATTTAAGGTTCATCAATTTCGAAAGAATAGGAATGTTATTGAGTGAGTTTTTAGTAAATCTTGTTAGCAATTTTGTGTACAGAGTTTTTAGAAATTCGTTCATTAATTTATAATTTAAGGTATTGTAAAATAGAAAAATTACGTTGTTATGGATTTTTCATAATTTTAATAGCTAAGGAATGTACCTTCCCCATCACCATACTTTTTTAAGTCCATAAATAATGAACTAATTCAAAATCGACTTTTACCGACAATAATCAACAATCATAAAAAATATATTCTATAAATAAAATATAAATCTTCTATTCACAGGCCAAGGCCCACCAGTTAGTGGATGCGGTACACCAGGTTCGGGACCACATCCCCCCGGTTCAGGGGGACCAAATATGAGAAAACTGAATGTAAATAAAACAGGAACTAAGGATTTAGTTAGTCCAAAACAGGTATTACCACGTTTACCAAATGAAAAAAATACGACATTAACAATAACTAAGTTTTGTTATATATTACAAAAAACAACTAAAAAAACCAAAAAAAAACAACAACAAACAAATTCAAATTTATAATTTTCACGTTTTATCGTTTCATTTACAATTTTGCAATTTTTACATTCACTTTTTGATATTTTTTGAATGAATGAAATAATAAGTAAAAAAAACAAATAACAAAAAAAAAGTTTTATACCCATATTAAATATAAATACAAAATGGAAATAAATTTTAGTAGACACATATCTTAGAAAAAAAAAACGAACAAATACATGGGGGGGGGGAAGTAATTAACTAAATATCTCTCTTTGCCCATCCATGGAATGTATTGCTCACGACTAGATTTCTGACGGCTGCAAAACTTATCAGCGCATTGTGTTATGAGAGCTATGTTTGCTTATTGTTCTTAGATATATATTTTTATTTCTCACTTGAGCATTGAGGTATCCTAATACCAGCTTCATAGCATAGACAGGAAGGTTGTTCATTATCCATGTCATTGCTTCAGGGATGGGCTGTCTGTAATTTACAAGGTTAGCTTATTCGTACATTTCGTAGGTAATCTACAATTTGAATATAAAGTTTTAGTTATTTACGTAAATAACGTAATTTACGGACGTTAATTACACGTAAATGGTGTAAGTAATTAACTAATAACTTCACTTTGTTCATCCATGCACTGTTTTCGCAATCAGAACTATCAAACATATTGTTGATATGTTCTTTATCAGAAAGTTTCTGAAATGTTCCTATTTTAATTATCTCAGTCCTGATCCCCATCGAAAAGGAAAACGAAGAACGTGATCAAAGCCGTGTACTTTGGACATGAACATTGAGCTCTTATATTTGGAAAAGTATTCCATATTTTGAAGTCAAAGTTTGATAGCATTGCAATTTAAGCATTGCAATTTTCAACACTGTTTGTGAGCTTACAGAAATTGCAATTTCCGAAAGTTGACATGCCGATGTTTGTCGTTTCTAAAAGTTCCTTCCAAATGAGACATAATAACGTGTTGGTCCAGAATCTCTCTATAAATACCTTCCAAATGTTGTACACGACATAATTCGAGGCTATCCATCATGATGTTTTTTTAAAGATATGTACAAATTAAGATGAAATGTTGGATCCCGTCAGTATCTAAAACAAATATCCCAAAAAGTTTCTCCTTTTTTTATTGACAATCTATAATATATTGTTTTTGTCCCGTCATCCTGATGTGTCCAGAAAGTGTCAAAATCCACCACACCACACATTTAGCAAAATAAAATGAATTTCACGATATTAGGTAGAATTTTCATTTAAAAGAAATTTCATTTATAAGAAAAAAAAAACATTAATTGTACAAAAAATATATTCTAAACGTTCTAAACATAATCTTAACGATATGGATCAAAATTAAAAAAAAAACTATTTCAAAATTGTGTTATTTTTTATTAAATGAAAAGAAAAAAAAACTTTACTTCTAATTAAATTTGTTTTTATGTTAAATAAAATCAAAATCGAATGAAATTCAAAAAAATCGAACAAAAAAATTATTAAAAAAAGAATTATTAAAAAAAATTGTAAATACGTAAAATTAAAAAAAATTACCTAAAAAAGTTTTTATGAGTTTTTTCGTTTAAGAAATGTTGCATTTACCTTTTAAAACAATGCCAAATATCGTTTAAATTTGAATTATTACATATTTTACTTATAGTAAAAAAAAAAAACAAAATAATGAAACTGAATTGTAAATCTTAAATAAAATTTTCTTTATTATTTACAAAAAATTGTACAAAAATGCTTTTT
>HF911180.1:2860-14136 GCA_000341915.2 Megaselia scalaris
GATGAGACAAACATCTGTTTTTGGAACGTGAGAACCTTAGTCCTGGAAGGTTTGAAGACATGAAGAAGATCCTGCAGACCTATAAGAGATCAGATCACAGCATTGCAAGAGATCAGATGGAATGGAAACGGTGAGTTAGAGGATAGAACTAAATGCCAGTCGAATCTTTATTGTATCTTCATCCAAGAGAAGGGTGAGTTCGGAGTGGTTTTGCTGTAAGCCTATAAAGGAGCGTCTTTGTATACTCCGTATAAAAACTAGGTTCTACAACATCATCAACAAGACAAGGAAGATGAAGTCAAACATGTCTTTTATGGACAACTCGAATAAGCCTATGGGAGACTTCCTGCCTATGATATAAAACTGGTATTAGGAGACTCCAACGCTCAAGTGTGGAATGAAAACAAAGAAAACAAACGAAGACTCTTTTCATTTCCACAACACCGAAGATGTCCCACCGCCTACTGCCTTACAAAAACTGAAGAACAATAAAAGCCCGGGTTCATATGACATCCTCTCAGAGCTTCTAAAAGCAGCCGGCTCAATTTTCAACAAAGCATTCCATCTGTTGCATAATAGAATTTGGATGGAGGAGGAGATGCCTATAGAGTACACCAGTATTATCTGCCCGATCCATAAAAAGTACAACCAAAGTTGCTCGGTGATAGATTTTCCAGACAAAAATAAGATATTCATATTGAATTCTGATGTCAAAAGATTTTAAAGACAATTCTATGATTCGAATTCTTTTAATTTATAATTTTTTCAAATTCTTCAAATACGTCTGTAATTTTAAGGGAATTTCTTAAGTAAGGAATTAAATTTTATTGAATCTCCAAAATGAATTTCCCGAAAATTTCAAAATTTTCGAATCGAAATGAATTGAAAATCTTCCAAATCCATCCAATGAAAGAAATAAACAGCAATTTGAAATTTCACAGCAAATTAACTATAAAAATTCCACAAAACTTTTTAATTAAATTTATTTCTTTTATATATAAAATAGAAAAAAAAATTAAAACATCCAAAAGTTGTAGTTTTTTTCCTGTGTGGTCCTTAGTTTAGATCTATTAGTATATTTAAAATTTATTTTATATACCATTCTCATTATATATAAAACATATATATAATAATTTATTTTTGAAAAGCATGGCATAATTCAACATAACATCATAGTTTTCGCATCACATTGAAAATTATGGAGCAAAAAGTTAGTTTTATATATCATATATATAATATAGATATAGAATAAAAGTTATATAGTATATAAATTAAGTATTACATTGTGTGCCCCAAAGGCAGAAAGAAGGAAGTAGCTTTTGAGAAATGCTGACGTATTAGGGTACGTATTTTTTCCTAGTTTTTCTGTTAGAATTTATTTTTCAGCTCCTGATGAAGACTGTGGAGGCAACACAAAAAAAGAAAGGTGGTGGCAGTTGACAAGACAACAGCTTTTCTAGCTCTAGATGAGAGTGAAGAGTAGAAGACACTCTGAAATGTCATCTTATGTGTGGCAAAAGGAATCAAAGAAATATTATACATATCCATAAATATAGTTGGGAAAACTATAAGAATTGTAGACTGAATGAATACCTGACAAAAGAATATATAATGAATCCATCATTGTGTTCATTTCGGTTATCATATTCTTTTGAACTTACTCATCGCACTTTTCCCCTATTCAATGACTATGAATACGGAATTGGATCTTTTGAGAATTACCATTTTGATAGGGTGTTTTTTCCATATTTGTTCTTTTATTCATACAATTTTTTAGTTGGAAATTCATAAATTTTCAGGTTATTTATTAAAATGAATATTTTTGAAGGTAATTGATGGAAACAACAAACTATTTAAATTTTACCTAGTAAATTCTAGAAATACAAGTTTTTACACAAATTGTCCTCAAAAATACTTAGAACCACCTATAAATGTGGACTACCCAAAGTTAATTCGTTTACTAGTTCAAGAGTAATATGTTTCTTAAATATCATCATTCATAAATAGCATCATTTGTCCAGCTCACCAGAATAGTAATAGGAGCGATTGCAAGAACTATATCAGCTTGATGTCTTTCGCATGCAAAATCCTTGCTTCCGTCATGTTTGAAGTTTCAATGTTCTACGATGATAAAACCATCTATGTATCATATGTATACCTCATTGGTAGCCATAACATCAAAATTGTGGTAAATTTTATCTTTACAGAGATCAAGAGAAGGACGCCGGTCTGTTCATCCTTAATATGCTTTAAGATCTATCATAGGACATCCTAGGAGAAAAAGCTGTTTTTAGTTTTGTAAGAAAGGTTTTAATAATAAACTTTGGATTGGATGATCGAATACAGGGACGAATGCTTGTAAATGTAAATATTGTTGGGAGAATAAAGGAAAAAAGTATATAAAATGAGAAAATGATTGGAGAGGATGTTTAGATGGGTAATGTGAAATGTTTAGCTAATTACTTACGGTGTCTACATGTAATTTTCCTCTTTATATCACGAAATTTACATACATAAAGAAGATTTTGTTTGAAAAAGCAGGTAATACGCAATTTAAGTCTAAATTATCCTTGTAAATTACAGACAGTAGCCATCCCTGCTCCCTCAAGCAGAAAGGTTTAAGAAACTAGTATCAAACAGCTACATAGATGTGCAAAGTAAAATACTTATTTAATTACTTATGTAATTTATATTTCATTCTTCTGCAAATTAAGTAAATTACATAAATAAAGAAAATGGGAGATTAAGGACAGAACCCGACACCACTGTGACCTCTATATACTGCATAACCCGTTGGACACCTATCAACGAAAGGAATAAAAAGCAAATTTCACAACATCAACGTAATTTGCGCTCATCCGCCCACCGAAGATGCCAACGAAGAAGTGAAGGACTTCTTTTACGAACAGCTTGACAAAGCGTATTCCATCATTCATAGTCTCCATAACACCACCAACGACAACGGTTTGAGACTGATATCGTTTGCAACTTCGAGGAGTTCGGTTATTAGAAGTACCTGTTTCCCCCATCGTAGAATCCATCTTCAAACTTAGATTTCACCTGATGGAGCGGGGGGGGGGGAATCGGCTGACAAGTCTGATTTAGCTAAGATTCTAGTGCGGTAGTCGGCAAAATGTGTCGGCTGAAGTACCTGATAAAACAACAATAGCCAGCTGATTACGATAAAATTGAAAGTAGTCAATCAAAAACTATTTCTATAAGGAAATTTCCTTTTTTCTCAAATTATAACCACCATTTTCCATCTAAAAGTAAATATTAAAAAAAATATTGTTTTCAAAGTCTGTAAGAACTTCCCATAAATCATTCAAAATCTTCTTCAAAGCGCTCTAATCTAAAAGAGAGAAGTGCTCGTTTGTAATGATGGTGGTTAGTAAATTCTCAATTGGATATATCAATGGATAGAAGATAGAAAAGCTATGAACGTAAGCGAGAACTAAACGAACCAAAATAACACTTTTATGTCTAAATCATTCTGAGTTGAGCAAAATTTATACAAAAGTGTAAAATAATGTTAATGCCAGTGAAACCGCACATTGCAACGAGCTGAGCGCTATAAGTGCTGAAAAAGATGCTCAATAGGGTGGGTATATCTAGAGGAAATTTTAAATTCGTTTTTCAAAACTACAAATATAGTTCATGGTCATCAAACCAAAGCTATCCCTTAGAGAACAAAAACCAGAAAAATATCAACATTTTACTCATCCATAGGAAAAATGTTATCACATATCACATCTAACCGGAACAATATGCTCATGATAAGATTTGGAGCAGTAAATAATATAGTGCACTGCGACACTCTTCGAGTACACTTCATGCACCCCCTTCAAAGGTGAAAATACGGACTTTATGGAACCACAAAGAACAAAATATACCATGGCCTTACTTACCACCGATCATCCAGGTATATGCATTGTCTGTAATTTTAAGTAATTAATTACTTACATACCAAATTTCAATTATTTACACTAATAACGTAATTTACGGACGTTAATTACATGTAAAGACCGTACGAAATTAACAAAAACTTCCTCTGAGTACGTAGAATGTATTTGAGCAACTGACATTCATTGGAATGCATGTGCCGACAAAATAAGAACTGCTGCTTCCGAGATGCTGTGTCAGCAAGAACCACGAGACCAGCGGGATGGCGAGATGCAGAACACGATATGTCTGCAATTACTAAGGACTAAGCCTATTGCTTAGTCCAAGCGTGGAATTACTTACGTAATTTATGCTTATCTAAAGTCTGTAAATTACGTAATTTATTCAAACACTTAGACTATATATTGAAATTGTTAATTAGTTACATAATTTACTAGTAAATTACTCTGATAAATTGCTTTAATTACAGACAGTGACCATCTCTGTAAACAAACATACGCGGCCCATAACTTTCAAGAAACAGTGCTAATCTTTTTACCAGTCATCCTCTAATAAGCATGAAATCCTCGCTCGATGGGAAGAGTTTTCCACTGAAATGCCAAATAGCGATGCCAAAATCAAATGAAGACTCTTCTCATTTCCACAATATAGAAGACACCCCCCACTCACAATATCAGAGGTGGATACTACTTAAGGGCTGAAGAACGACAATCAGTTCAATTTTCATCGGAGCATTCCACATACTGATTAAGAAAATTTGGATGAAGGAAGGATGACCCATCCATAAAAAAGCCCAAACCAATTCGGTTTCATGACAGGTAAGTAAACTACAGACAAATCCTCGAGAAAGCCAATGAATTCCAAGTCGACACGCACATATTCGTCGACTTTAAGCAAGCATACACCACTCTAATGAACGAATTAATTCACTACCGCAGGAACAATTACCAACACATTTCAAACATTCATAGGTTTCTAATAGGATGACGCACGATCAGGAATCTTCTGCAATATGTTATTCAGAGATGAAAAGCATTCCTTTAACAAAAGAAAACATTTACAACCATTGGTACCAAATCCTTGCCTAAAAGTGACTTAGAACAGAAGTTTTCGGTTATCAAGTCTCTCAAGACTTCAGAAATCAAGCCTAGAAAGGATCTAAGGTAAATGTAAATGATTACTATGTCCAAGTTTTGAGGAAGTTCATTTCACTGATAGATGTCTAGCTCAGTTACCAACTATGTATACCTTCAAAGAGAGCTGTTTTCGAAGGAAATATTCATTGTATTATTTTCGGACCGGATTTGCAAGGACTGTGAGGGGAACAATAATTATACCAACTGTATCAACACCCAAGCTTTGAACTAGATGCTTGCAATGGGGTGCACATATGCAGAGAATAGAAGAGAATGTTCTCCACAAAATCGAACGGATATCAAAAGACAGTAAGGCCTTGAGTTAGATGGAGGCACGTAATATAATATAGATGCTATAGAAGAGTTGCTCCACGTTTATATAAAAACTAGTAAATCTAAAATTTTCGTTATTTGTAAGGCATGTCTTTTGTATAGATTTAGTAGCCAGGAGGTTTTCTTCTCATCAATTTTAAGATATAGCGTCTAGATACCCTACACGTTGTTTCTTCTCATTTTTGTACTAAAGATGCGATTGTTTTTAGACGGTCTTTAAGATCTTCTCTAAAAATGAAAATTTTTACATTTAATAATACTATTATGTATTCGGTACCTGGTGCCAATTTCCTATGTAATACTAATCCTCCAGGTTAGTCCAAGTTTACGGTCGCTTCGCTCCCTCCAAAGGTGCAGAACACACTTCTTTCACAGGACCCAATTCTGTATAGGCTCCACTTTGCCCCGGCTTAAAAATAATTCCAACGCAGTAAAATATATTGTATATCGCTTTGCTTTCTCTAAAGTGCAAGAAAGCCCTTCTATAGAACGTATTGTATGGGCGCAAATTTGCGAAGTCCTTATACAAATAAAGAATTTGGCACCCGGTGCAAATTTCCGGTATGCTGAAATCTCATAGTAATATATAAAAAAATAGGAATTGTCTTATATAGAAAGAAATTTAAAGATAATGAAGAAGTGGGTAATATCGTCATGGATACACATTTATAAGTGTCAAGGATATAATGGAGAATGAACACAAATATACACATATTTAGCGGAAATGATCTTAACTGTCAACGCCAAGTATCCAAGAGCAATACTATATAAAAGTAATCCTTGCCCCATATAAAGTCATCCTGAACCACACTAACTCTGAAGTCGGAGGGAAAAAAACAGAACCAAAATAACCCTTATTTATAGGATGATAAAGGATTTCGTTGATAGAGTAGGGTGTTGTGCATTGCATTCCCAACACTTCTCCTTCTTCCATAAGCGCCTTAATTACTTTTACCTTTTAAGACTTTTTAGTTTCCATCTCTTACAAACAAGAAGCAAGAATGTTTGGAAAGCTGAGATAGGGATACCATTTCTGGAAACTAAAAAGGTTTACTTTCTGCAAATTTAAATTGATTTTCCCTACGATGATGACAATATGTGGATGTGGATGGGACTGGTATCTGTGGCTACGCTGCGATATAACGATTGTGTCGAACATCATTTGTGGAATTGATTGGTAGCTAAGATTGGGTAGTGTGTGAAATTGATAATATTACTTGCGGCAGAGCTTGGAAAGTGAGAAGATAATTATGTTAATGAAAACTGATTGGTTTTTAATGTAATATTAAAGTCTACAGAAATATAGGAATTCTTACTTAAAGTTCATTAAAATTAAAAAGAAATTACCGTAAAATTACACCCAATTATATAAACCACAACTTCAAAAGTAACGAAACCCTTGAACATCAGAAAGAAAAGTCTTACATTTCCGAACAACTACCCAGAAACTATACTATTCTTTGGAATGACTGAGCACTGAAAACCATCTCAAAAGTTAAAAATCCTTAGTCCCTTCTGTCATAAACTTCTACTGCACCCTTGTTTCCTACCACTCCAGTCGAAAACAACAGCTGAAGTGTATGCCACAAAAATTTTAAATCACTAAGAAGTGCACTGAGGGAATTGCATTTTTTATACTTTTAATTGTTATGTATAAGAAGATTATCTTCAATATGATGAGTATCACAAAGACATAGATTGTAATTAACAACTTTTATCTGTGAACTATGGAATGGTAAAGGCTTTAGAATGGCTCCTCAAGAACTGTCTTGGTAAGAGTTCCACATCAATGAAGAACAAGAGCTAACACAGGGAATCTAGAGGATGTCAACGAACCAGATGTGTAGACATAGTTGGGAAAAGTGAAGTATTTAGTTAATTTAAGTAATTTATTAAATACTTCACTTTGCCCATCCATGATAGAGATGCTAAAGAACTGGGAATAATTCAAGAGTCAAGTATCATGGCCATTAAAGGGAAATTATCTAAAGGATAAGAGGATAGTGGAAAATTAAAATAGATGGAGGCTGATGAAACGAGAACACGTTCTAGTACACAAATTACATAGAACATATGAATACATATATTTTTCTATATATTGTTGTGTCGATTTTGTTCATAAGATTTTGAGGGTATATATGGTCTCTAGGTTTTAGGGAGTTTTTTCTTAAAGCTTGGGAGCCGATCTTTGGCGAGAAATACTAGCAACAATTTTGAATATTTAATCACATGCATATCATTCACCTGTGGATCCATTTCAAGGGAAATGTAGGATAATACCAAGTTTGGGCACTGTCAGTAATTTACGTAAATCATGTAAGTAATTAACTACTTCAGTAGAAAATCTTAGTTATTTACGTAAATCACGTAATTTACTATGGAGAATACCTAAATATAACCGAAAGATCACATCTTGCCGCCGTCACTGATATGCCTACGCCATTCCTCAAAGTGGTACAGGAGCGTAAACAGTCTCCTTTAAGAACGACTCAATTCACTAGCTTTTCTTGGACCCTGCATATATATACATAAGTACACTTCACTATGAAAGACAACAGGATGCATCAAATTGCAAAAGTAAAGGAATTATATGGAATGATATATACCGATAGTAATGTGGAATTTCAGAACATGCTGCAAAGATACAATATACACGGATCTGAAAGAGATGAGGATGAGGATAGAATCAAAAGCCAATGTTATATACAATATAACTGCAACTCTACTGTGTGTTTTGAACTGAACACTCTGTTGTAAGGAGTACATGCTTTCCTCACATCCAAATCCATCTCAAAACGTGGGTATCACCAGACGGATTCGCTCAGAACCAAATAGATTAAGCAGGATAGTATTACATCTATTTGAGAAGTGCAAATTGTGACTCCGGTCACTAGCAAGTAGCAGCACGTTTACACTGCAGAATCAGTAAGACTGCCAACCCTCAACGTAAGTTCAAGATAACAGCTTTCAATGCATAATCTATTATACGTTAAGAGGAGCTGGAAGTGGTAACACTATACCCACAGATATTATTGGAATGAAGAAACCTCAAAGATCTTCGGATTGGAGAGACTAAGAATATGATAAAACTTTTAGCGAAAAAGATCTGCTCTATCAGAAAAAGAAGTTCAAAGAAACACGAGAGCGACGAATGAAACATTCTAAAACAAGAAGAGGGAGGTTTCGAAATTGACTAGGCGACAGGAATAGAAAAGGCTCATTTATAAATATTCCGGCCGCTACCTAGTAAGAGCACGCTTACGCTGCAGACTAACAACCCACAAAGTATGTTCAACACAGCAGCTTTGAGCAGAAAATCAATATTTAACGTTATGAGGAGCTCATAAATCAATGGAAGTGATAAAAACCAAAACCCAGAGATTCTCCTCAAAATTTATGAGAGATCAAAATAAGTCAAGAAAATTCTAAGAAACAGTAAACCGTTAACAAAAGAGCTTTGTTGAAAGAACAAAACAGTGATCTTACAACAAACAAGAAGGATGTCCTTATGCAATATGGAAAGATTTCTTCATAGAACAAGAGAATGGCAACGAAAATAGAGCTTCCCACCAAAGAAATCAGCTCCAGGAGTTACAAAGCAATGAATATAGCACTCCAAAAATAGTCGAGGTGGATAAAGCTATCCAGAGACTGAAAAGCAAAAAAGTGGAACATATTTTAATAGGGTTTTCTTAAAAAAATCTAGAATAGAGAAAAGCTTCCAAATGAATGAAACGAACTTGAGTTTAACTTGTCCAGTTTAAAAACGGTATAGAAGAGAGCTTAAAACCAACAGTTGAATCAGATTGCATAATGTTGCATATAAGGTCCTTGCATCCATCATGTCTAAACCAAATGAAGTTACTAGATAATTGGAATTTCATAAAAGCTGAAGGAAGGGTCTTTGAAAAACGTCAGACCCTATAGTTTCTTTAAAATCTTACTTGAGATGATTTTTAAAACAGCTGAGAGAGACAACAAGAATATTATCACCAATAAATCCATGGAAATATTGAGCTATATAGACGGTATGACGTTGTGTGAAGAAGTGTTTCAGAGGGAAAGAAACTAGGTATTGATTGAGGGTAAATGAAATAAGATTGGTATCAAGTAGGATTCAAAGTCATCATGAATCATTATGACCAACATTCACCATTGAATACTATGACTTCGATCTACCAAGTATTTCATTTATACCAGATGAGTCTTATTTGAACCGTTCAAAAGGCAAAGGTCATAACTTTCTCAGAATTGTTTTCAGGATATCCAGGAAATAGCTTTTATCTACAACAAGTCTTTCTATATTAGCCTAAAGGCTCTGAACTGAAATATGACATTAAATTTATCTCAAGTACATACATAAAAATTAATTTTCTTCCAAAAAGAAGAAGTGCTCATTGGTAGCCTGTCCATAATTTCTTGAAGATAATCTCTCCAATCCATTTCTATTAAAAAATTCTCCCGGTGATTTAACAATCCTAGTGAAAATAGTTGTTCGTAGTAGTGAAAACAGTATGCTAGTGGTGGTAACAGTGGAAGTTTTTATGTATAGTTTGTTCCTAGTATTCGTTGTTCATCGCCATTTATAATAGGAAGGAATTGGAATAGGAAAAAAGAGTTCACTTTAAGAGGACTTTTCAAATAAAAATGCTTATATAGGCAGATTCTTATTCTGTGTTATACACAAAACATTATGAGCTTTCAAATAAGGACGAGAGCGTTGGCTTAGTTTGTTATTTCGTTTAATCAGACAAAATACAATGAGAAATTTTTGTAAATTATTTTAAAATTGGGAATTCAATATTAAAATTTCTTTGAATCTTTTTTTATTTTATTAGGTTAAATTTAAGAAAAAGAATTTATTAGGAATAAATAAAAATAAAATAATAATTTAGTTACTTTCTTTAGCAAACAAAAAGACAACACTATTAGAATCAAATGAACAATTGTATCCCAAGATCATAGACATTTAGGATTTCTGGAAATTAAAGGCGTATTTCTCTTCACACAAGATCTTAGCAATAAAGTACCTTGATGGAGAGGAGAGGATTCTTCACAGATCAGAAATTTATAATGATAATGACTTCCTAGTCGAATCATTTCACTGGCTTAGTTCTCTTCCCAAGAAAAGGAAAAAGCCTATCTTGGTGGAATATGGAAATAGGTATTAGGTTTAAGGATGTTGCATAATTTGTAACGGATAACCGTTACGGAAACCTCCAGATTTTAAAAGGTTTCATAACCATAAGAATATTCAACAAATGTTTTGTTCTTTGTCTCGGCTGTTAACTTGGGTTATAGGCTAAACAATCACCTTGGTATTTTAGCTGTCGACTTGGGATTGGGTTTTGTCTGGGATTTCACCTAGTGGGCGGCCAAGGTAATACAAAATGGAAAGAGAGGAGAAGATTGATGATGATGTTTTCCGATTGATCGTTCTCTTGTCTGGTGGAATTTCGAAGAGCATGAGCATATTGTGTATCGCATGAAATAGTGTAAAGGAATTTTGGAATCTTGCCTACTAAGGAATCTGTACGTGACAGATAAGCTCTTTAGCAGTTTTCCAGGGGAGGCACTGTCTGTAATTTACGTAATTTAAAAGCGTAATTTACATGTAAATTACATAAGTAACTAACTACTTCCTTGCAAAATTTTAGTTAGTTACGTAAATAGTGTAATTTACGCTCGTAAACTACATGTAAATTACTTAAGTAATTAACTAAATACTTCGCACTGCCCATCCATGCAGATTACTTATCCAGCTGGGACTCAGTCTAGGCATTGAACCCTACATCACACCTGAATTAGACTGCTTTCTCTGAATTGTTCCTTGTCTCAGTATACTCCCTTTCTGTAGTCGACTGCACTACGGGATAAACAAGCTCTTTGGTAGTTGAGTTTATC
>HF911181.1:0-14157 GCA_000341915.2 Megaselia scalaris
TACTTTTGAAAGGAAGATACTCCGCATCATTTTTGGGGCGGTATATATCTATGAAGATTGGAGAATACGATATAATCACGAACTATATCGACTATATGGACACCCACGTATAGTAAACATAATCCGTACGAAGTGCTTGAGATGGGCAAGCCATCTAGAACGGATAGAAGCCAATACCGCTGCTAAAAAAGTATACTGTTCAAGGGGGGGGGGGGGGGGGGGGGGGGGGGGGGGGGGGGGGGGGGGGGGGGGGGGGGGGGGGGGGGGGGGGGGGGGGGGGGGGGGGGCGAACCAGATGGGTAGTGGAAAGAGACGACAGAGAACTGAAAATGCCTAATTGGGTAGTAACAGCAAGGGACCGTAACAAATGGAAGCAGTATTGTTGTTAGCTGGATCCGAAGGACCGTCAGCATAAAAGAAATGTAAGTGCCTGAAGAATGAAATAAAAACATCACCTCTACTATCCACAAGAAAGGAGGCAAGAGTTTCCGCAAAAAGTAACGAGGAAACCGTCTGTTCAACATCGCAAAGAAAATCCTCTCATCCATCATGTACCGCATATACTTCGCATTGTGAGACCATACCAATGTGGTTTCATGCCTGGAAAATCAACATGCAATCAACTTTTCACGTTCAAACAGATCTTTGAGAAAACCCAAGAACACCAGGTCTTCATAGATTTTAACAATTGAACAATTTTGAACATCCCAGAATGTAATCAGACGCTACGGAACATCTGCGCCCGTCGAAGTAAAACTAAGGTTAGTCTTAGAATATACCACCAGTTCGTACTTCCAGTCATACTGTAGGGCTCTGAGAGTTGGAACTTGATTGCCGCTAATGAAAATTTTTAAAGGCCATCTATGCCTTCCATCATGGATGGAAGCCATCTAGTGGAAAGAAACGCCAAATAACTGGAAATACCTAATTGGACAAATCTATAAAATTTCTGGAACATTTTCCAAACCAACAACCTTTCCCAACAGTGCATATAAAACAAAGACAAAAGCAAAGTATACTCACTAAAATACTGGCAATATTATTGAAATTGATGTAACTAAAATTGAGTGTATGAACATCGTTAGCTTTCTGGGGATTCCATTGCTTGTCGATGAATCTCAATGCTCCCAAACCATAAATATTTAAATAACGACCACAAATTTCTATTAAATAATCGCCACCTTGCTCCCGCTCCCGTTCCGTTTGTTTACTCGCCACTGCTGGTCCAGGAGACGATGTTGCATTTGTATTGCTTATATTACCTGTGGCAACAACAGCCACAGACGACGACGTGGACCCAGCACCAGAAACAGTAGCAGCACCTATCGATTGTGTAACCGTTGTCGTATTTGTACTACTAATAATAGTTACGGGTATACAATTTGCTAAGGATGATGGCGTTGCTGTGGTCGTTGGTGTAACCGCAACATTGGATTTACCTCCACAATTCCTTACTGTTTGAGTTTGTGATCTGATTAGACTATTTTGCATATAACGTTTCATTGGAGTGCTGGGATTCTTTTGATTCTTTGGCAGTCCTTTTGTTTGCGGTGCAACTAGAGCTGCATTGGTTACAGAACTTGTATCCAATTCTACGATTGAAACCTCTTTGTGTGTTTTTACAATTGGCAAATCCGACAAAACATCCTCTGTACACTCGAACGTTGTAGATATTTGTCCTTCTTCATGGCGATTCACAACAAACCCAACCTTTTCTTTATTGCTGGAAGTATCCTTGTTATTGTTGTTATTCGTATCCTCATTGTCCGATGAACTTAAATAACTTGATGATGAATCAATATTTGGTCCTAAACTTGACCCACGTCCTTCATCTACCACCTGCTGCTCCTGATTCTGTTCATCTGTTAGATCTTTGTCCTTCTGTTCTGTCTGCTGCTGCTGTTGCTTCTGTAGAATCGGTGGTAGTTTTACTTGTTGTTGTTGCTGCTGATGAGAAGGATTCTGTTGCTCATTAGTGTCGTTCCTGTTTTGTTGTTCACCTGTTGTTGACAACGAGGACATTGAAGATGATGTTGATGGTGACACGACGATGGAGTGGAAACGGATGACATCGATGAGGACGATGAATTGGATGTGGACTTGGTTGTTATTGTAACATCAATTGCAGATGGAGGTGGTAAAGGTTGATTTTTCGTCCTTAATAATTCCCAATTTGTTCGAGCATTCGATATTACTTCCTCCCGTCTAATACTACTAAATACATCAGATGAAAGATGAGAATAATTGCTATCGGAAATTTCTTTGTTTTTCCTCCATGCCATCGCAGCTCGTCTCACTTGGTCTGTAATTGGCATTTGACTTAGCATTGAGAGCTTTGGCAAATAACTAACTAAAAATGATACACAATCGCCCGCCAACGATACAGGATTATTCTCAATGGTCACTTCTTGGAGATTTATAGCTTTCGCTATAGTTGACATATCCTCGACTTTTTGTAAATCATTGTGGCACAGCCAAAGCCTTTCCAGGCTGGTTAAATGATGGAACCCATAAATTTTCTTGATTTTGTTTCGTTTCAAATTCAACTCTTTTAAATTCATTAGACCAGCAAAATCATTTTGATTTATTTGACGGATTTGATTGCCAGCAATATTGAGGGATTTCAATTCTTGAAGACAATTTATTTTATTTGTTATTGAAGTTAGTTTATTGCCATGAAGGTCCAATACTCTTAGAGATGTCTTCAAAGAAGCTAATCCGCTTATGTCGGTTATTCGATTCTTTCCTAATAGGAGAACTGTCAAGTTCTTAAGTCCATCCAAATTGCCTACACGGTCGATTTGGTTGTCGTATAAATCCAAAAAAACGAGATTTTGGAATGTCTTCCCATATTGTGGAGTGTTCATACGATTCTCTATTTTCAGTGCTGTTTCGGGTTCTGGAGAGGAATGGTATGGTAGTGTGTCCTGAGTGGGGTGTATTTGCGGATGGTATCCATTTTTCTGAAGATTTTTTCTTATTGTATTTAAATGCTTGGCATAGTTCATCATAAAACTATTAGACTTTTTCATGGATGTGCTGCCTGATAGTAGATTCCGTTTGGACCTGTAGATTTTGGTGGTACTAATAATGGACGTTTCTTGGCTGTTATTGTAATTGACTCTTCTGCTTTTAAACTATTCACAACACTTTTTTCTTTAAACTCTTCATCTGGTATATGGAACACATTTATTAAATTATGTTGTAAAGACAGCAGCCGCAGATTCTGCTCATTTTCAAATATAGGAATCGCTGTCAGTCCTCTTCGGTCATAGTTTATTCTGTCTGGTAACTTTTCTTGATCCTTTGGACTCCTTGTGACTGTAAGAACTCCGTTGGATGCTGAAACAGTCCCTGAATTGTTCGATGAGGCAGATGATTTGCTTGTCGATCTAGGTTTTGAAGAGGATGTGAGAAGGACTGCTCTTCCTCCGATAATAGCACTATTCCCACCGCTTAGAATATTCTTCCGATGTGATGGTAGATTCTTAAAATAGGAGGAACTTAAAGTACTGTAGGATCGATGGATTGGTTTCCTTAGGCGTGTATTTAAACTAGGAACAAATGGTTCAATTTTCAATAAATTCTGTGGCTGAGGTAATTGGTTTTTATTTGGGTGTCCATTGGTAACTGTGCTCGATTTTCCCCTCAATTTCGAAATAGACATAATCCCTGAACATATGTTTGCTGACCTAATTCAATTCGAGAGAGTACTTTGTGTGCGATAATTCCACATTCCGACAACGGAATCCACGTCGAACTGGAAGCATGTATGAAATTGAAGGTATGTTTGGAATTACTTTCTTTCCGAAAACACAACTTACCAATTGCTAAGCCTTAAAAAGGATAATCAACTTTGTATTATATATTTTTTTATATTTTTTTTTTACTTTTCAACAATATTTTTCCTTCGCTTACGTTTATTTTTCTTAAAAATAATATCCTTTTCTTTTATATTTTCTATTTCTACTCTCCTTTCCAACAGTATATTCAAACTTGTTTATTGAGGTTGCTATTTCTGGTCGTCATGCTTCGTTGCTAAGAAGTTCCTTGCTTTGCTTATTTGCACTTTGAAAATTATATATTATTATTTTGAAATTCTCAAAAATTCAATTACCATCGATGATTTTTTAGTACTATCATTTTTTATTTCTGTCAGTAATTGTTAACTTATGTTGATAATTCTGTTCCACCTTTGTCCCAATAGAGCTAGAGTAGAACAAGATATGGATACTTCATAAGTAACATTCTCTTTTTGCAAATAAGACGAATGTAAAGGATCTTTCTAAGTCCTTTCTTGGTGCTTTTAACTTTCATATTCAAAGACATTTTTATAAGTTGCAGCCTCAGGCTGAATCCGCTTATACACCCCTATCTATTTTCAGCTGATCTTCTCTAATGTTTGGAATCTAAACTGTCCGTAGCCCTCGAAAAATTCAGAAACAGAAATTCTCATCCTTTTCGCATTAACACCAATGAATATATTATTTCCTTAAGGTACTTCTACCAGGAACTATGAACAAACTCATTACCCTCGACATTGCTATGTTTTTGTACCCATACATAATTTGGGCCTCACTATCAGTGGAAATCGTAACTTCGGACATGACATTCCAGAACCACACTCATCCCTATTACATCCAGTATTAGATGTTATAATTTTTGTTCAGAACACATCCTTAATAGTAAATCATATTCTGACCTTTAGTGTTTTTTAGGACTTCAGTACAGCATCAGTCGTAACATTGGCAACGCATTTTTATGGTATGAATGGGCATTTCTGCCTCTTACACAACAATGTGCTGAGATGGAAATCACATAGCGCTTCCACTGTCCTTTCGTGAGGCAAATGTTTCCAGTTGTTAATCCCCTAGTTTCTTCATCTAGTACATGGCGAAATGGACCTCTGTCAACTGCTGGATTTTTGCAGTAAACTCTTCTTGCTGGTAGGTTTAGCTCCATTCTTCCCACATGACTTTCCCATGCTGTTGATAGAACTAGTATAGTTCATAGTTATAATAAGTCCAATAGATCATCATCAAAATCTTACTTTATAAAACTAACAAATTATCTTGTCTTATGTTTTTAGACTCTAAGTCCCACTAGACGAATGTAGAACTTGTAAAAGTCTATGCACTAAGTCCGTCCCTTTGTATTTTCTTTGTATTTGCTCTGAGACCAAAGACAAATATATTTATAACTGATCAATTTCATGATCTAGAACGCATATAGATAATTCATTTCTTATCTTGGTTGTTGTTGTCAGAAGGAACATCGGAACCATACATGGTGATTTCTAATCCAAGATCACCTGCTGTTTTATGTTTCTTGAGATGATTAAAAAATAGAATCTGTTGTCTTGAAATCTTTGGGTTTTTCGAGGATTTCTCTTGTGGTGAAGATCTGGTCCGATGCACCTCGACCTGGAATGTATCCACATTTGTATGACCCAATTATGCAGATGACGTGCAACTTCAATCTTTACGCTATGATTTTAGAGGCAATTTTAAGGGACTTATACGTCAGTTCTATTTCGGCGTTCCATATTTCCGGTATCAGTTGGTGAAAGCCCTGTTAAAATTCGTACATAATGACATGAAGAGTTCTGCTTGCATGTTATCTGAACCAGCACTCGTCGTTTTTCAGACTATGGATTGCAGTTTACACTTCTTCCAGAAATGGTTCTATCGATAGGCAAACAAAATCGATATTGAGGGGTCACTCTACTCTGGTCATTATTAAGCAGTTCACTGAAGAAAATAATCCTCTAGAAATTGGTGTTCAAAAAAATAGAAGTAATTTTTCATTAAATTAAAAAGATCTAACTATCTATGTTATAATGGCACATGGTAATGATTGGTTCCATCGCAGCGTGCTCCAGGTGGAGAGCTTGTATTTTGTTTTGTCTCCGTTTACCTGTAGATTTCGCAGTATATTCCAATTGCAGGAAGGATTTCACAATATTGTCTCTACGAATTGGTTTGATTCGTTGAAGACTATGTTATGATATTTACCGATACAATCGATTCGAGCAGGATGTTCAAGAAACTGTAGGGCAGTGCATTACAGTGCATGAACAACTCGATCCTCTGTCGTGTCCCAGTATTTTGTAGGTAATATTAAAAAGACTGAACCTCGTTAGTTTTTTTTAATTTGTTGGTCTCCTTTTACGGGGATGGGCCAGAAAATGATCTGATGAAGGAAAGAATTGGAGATATTTGTGAGTACTGCTTTGAAAAGTTTTCCTAGGATTCACTCTGAAATCAAGATTACATACTAACCATGAATGAAGTCTATAATTCTTAGTGAAAGTGAACTTATTTGTTATATATGTCAACAATATTTCTTATAAAATATATTTTCTTAAAAAATATATTTATTTTGTATTTTACGGAAATCCGATTGACCTCTCATTAGTGCAGTTACCAGTTATATATATTTTTTTATTTTAACATTTAAATATTGTATTTTTAAAAATATATTTTTTAATATATTGAATTTTATTTCATTTTCTTATTTTTTTTTAGTTAAAGTTATAAGCAATATATTTTATGTCTAATTTTTTTTTTCATATTTTCATTTCAGTAACTTTTTAGTTTTTATTTTTTATTGTAGTTGATAATAATAAAACTGTCAAGGATTGGCATTGTCTGTAATTTACGTAATTTACAGGCGTAATTTACACGTAAATTTCATAATTAATGACATACTTCAATATAAAATCTCAGTTATTTTTGTAAATTACGCGTAAATTAAGTAAGTAATTAATTAAAAACTTGTTTAATTTATATTAAAAAATAAATATGAATCAAAACAGAATAATAATATTAATATTCCCCCTAAAATAAAATTCCATTAAATAAGGAATTCCTGTTGATTTCATTAGCGCAATGATCAGCTACAGTATGAAGATTTTTCCGGTTGGCCTCATAAATACAGTTGCCAGCTACATTAAGAAGACTTATTTTAGTAATGTTGGAGAACAACAAAGTGAAATAGATAGTGGGAGGGGGATTCCCCCTTCTCTTTTGATTAATATTAAAACAAAACTAAAGGCAATGAATGTTAATGAACAAAATGCGAATTATTACTTTTCTTGAACATCAAACTAAAAGAGCTTAGCTTCGATTAAGACATAAGTCTTTTGTAATAAATCACATAATATATCTCACAGTGTCATTTCGTTGTTAGTTGGGTCGGTTGGTGTGATTGTGATTGGATTGGATTGGGAAAATAAGTCAATAGTACCAAACATTACAATATTTCTATTTTACTTTACTTTTTTTGAAGAAAACCCATTTTCCTTTGACAATTCCTTTCCTTCTGTCGCTCAGCACAACAATGTTCTTGGGTTTTGTGGTGCTTTGTTGTTCTTTATAGTTTTTTTCGGTTGGTTTATTGAGTGGAAATTATTGACTAACTTTAGTATTTGCATTTGACATGTAACAAGGATTCAGTTACTAATCGATTCGTTGATTATGATTTGTTCATATTTTAGTTTTTGATTGTTTGGATAAAGTCAATTTTTCAAACTTTGGAGACAGTTTTATAGACATTGTTATTATATTTTGGTTTAGTTTTAATTTTTAGAAAAATAACAATTACCCGTAATATTTGATTTAAAATGTAGCATGTTTGAATTTACATTGAATTAGATTTAAGTTTACATTATAGTTTCTACATATTTTTTGTACTTTTATATAAGTCAGAGTTCTGATGTTTCCATTGGAATGAATGCAAAGCTTCATTTTTTAAAAATTCAAATATATATATTTTGTTTTTTTTTTTTTACTTTTATTCCATTTACATTCAATTTACGTAATTTAAAACCTTCAAGTGGTCTAACTTTTTTAAGACTAAACGTGAGAAGGACAGCTATTTCATATTTGGTAGAATCTGGGTTCTTTGATAGTGATCACCAATTCCTTCAATTATTGGGTAGCCCAACGGAGTCGGAATCTTCTGCTTTGTCTCTTCATATCAATCTGACCATTCGGCTCTACAAAAATAAAAAAGTCTCAAGTTATCATCTTGTATGCAACGTACAACTCTGGAATGACTTCTCTCTAACGGGAATAATAACACTTTAAAAGCTCAATGATACATTAGACAATCGGAGGTGGCTTATTGAGACCCTCCCCTTAATCATCATGTTGTATCCTGGTCGGATTTCTGCTTGAATGATGATCGACGGATCATTACGCGAACTCCATGTCTAGTTGAAAAGACAAATCCATTAGAACACTGAAACCAAATAGTGTCGTCATCATAACGACTTTTAATTAGTCTCTTCCTCATAGCAAAATCTACACACTCAATCCTAACGATTTGTTATTGGGCTATACTATGTCTTTAATTTTCTCGTCAATTCAATGGTCCACTCAATTCTTTGAACTACTTCGATAGCTTCATAGTATGTGTGTAGTACATAAATGTCGGGAAGTATCAATGTCGGTAAATATCAATGTTCCAGTGATATTTCTGTGCTCAAACGGAAAAAATAAATAAATAAATTTGTGAATAAATTTGTGCTAACAAACTGTAATTTCTGCCAGAACATATTATCTTTATCATTACTTGACCTTTTTCTCTTAAGAATTTATCGTATACAATTTTTAGCACATGAATATTACAGACTCAGGAATACGATGATTCCTTATAAGCCCAAACATTGCTAGTAGTGAATATTTTAATCTATAATATATACTGATTAATAGAATAAAATAATCATAGTTTCTATAAAAACACTATTACCGCCATCATGAAATTCAAGAAACACTATACAAATACACCAGACTGACTTCCTTATCTAACGTCGTCGTAAATTGTTTCTTCACCTAGTTTTAGTTCAATTTATAAAATTCAAATTAAATCCACTTACAATGTTTCGATAACATTCTAGTAATCCTCCAGAAAAAATTGTACCAAATAGTTGGGAAACTTCTCTAGTTAACATAATCCTCTGAAAATTTTGTAAATTGCATATCTACCTCCACCAAGAACCAAACTTTGTATTGTAAAATGTATTCAGGGAGTATTATTCAATAACGAAAATAGAAAAGTATACAACACTATAGAGCAGGAACCATTGAATTGAGTACCCGATTAAGTAAATTTTCCCTTCTTCCCAACAAAGTCAACTGTGTCATCCGATTGTGTCTTTCTCACGATCCACAGAAAAAAACAGATATTTTTATAGGTGTCACTATGTCAAATAAAATTACTAGAACTTCTTAATTCGAATATTAAAGTTCTCAGGATATTTAAAATCGACATTCCCTACACGAAAGTTGAAAGTTTCATGATTTTTAAAAGCATTTTCAACTTTTATTGATGTATGGTACCCAGGAGAGACCTATTATACCTAGAACCGCAGAGATTTTTGAGATTTTCTTTGCATTTTTATATGTTGCGCAAACCGGGGTGATTCTCCGAAGAAGAACCCCATCATAAAAACATCGGCGTTTTAAAGTTTTCTTTTTTTTTTAAATATTAACAATTTTTATTTAAATGTATTATTATTCTTACATTATTAAAAAAAAAAATTTATAAAAATCCTAGAAATTTTTAAAAAATAAAAACAATTCTCGGAGTTATCATCTTCAAAAAAAAATAAAGGAAGAAAAATGTTATTCCGCTGTCCGCCGCCGCAGCGCACAAATTGTTTTCAAATTCAAATCATTGAAATTTGTCTAATTTTAAAAGATCGAAACTACAATATTGAAAATAAAAGATCGAAAAAAACGTCGAAACTCAAAAGATCGAAAAATCATAAAGTCGAAAGTCAAAATTCTTATAGAAATAATTATATTTTAGATGATTATTTATTGAAAATTAAAATTGAAGTGGACAATTTAAAATATTAATTTTATAAAGTAAAAAGTTTTAACTCTTAGCTTGAAATCCTTAATTGATCCCAAATACTTCAGAATTCTCTTTAGCTCTACTAAATGGGGGGGGGGAATATTATAAAGAAATAGTAAATTACTTAAGTAATTTACATGTAAATTACGCTTGTATATTGCGTAAATTACAAACAGTAGCCATCCCTGGAAAGAAGTGATCGAAAGGAAAATAGTTAGAGGAAATAGCCTACGAATAGTTACAGATGATAGAAGAAGATGACAGACCTGATCGACTTAAAAACGAAACAACAGTCAGACCTAGAGAAAATTAGACCGTGAAATATGACGCCACCAAGTCCCTGGACGTTTCAGACTTATAAAGAGATGATCGACAGATAAAAGGAAGAGCTTGATAAACTTAGTCCGAAAATTATGATACAAGAAATTATTTACGCAATTTCGACGATTCGCCTACGAATCGTTTAAAAACAATGAGAAGAGATGATCGAAAGAAAAAAGAAGAGAGCTAGAGAAAATAAATTTTTGAGTTATGATATGCTTCAAGAATTTCAACAATTCGATCTGACAGAAGTGATGAAAAGCAACAAAGGTATAGCTAGAGAAAATAAGTGCGAAGATTATGACACCATCAGTTCTTAAAACGATTTCGACAATTCACCTACGAATCGTTTCTGACTAAAGAAAGAGATACCAGGAGTAAAGGATAGAAAAAAGGACCAGCTGGAGAAATAAGTGAGGGAAAAAGAAAGCCCGACAAAATTTGTGGAACATAACAAATCTAGCTACATAATTTCCAATAATTATAATTTCTAATGAAATTGCTTGCTTATAAGTTTTAATATAACCACTTAATTTTCCTCAACAAATATATTAAAGTGTAATATATTTCATATTCACATCCTTTGATAAACCCTCTAAGAAACCCTTCAAAAAACATTGTAAAACATCATAGAAATAAATTATATTTTATTTAAAATGTTAAAATTTATTTAAAGAACGTCAATTTGTTGAGCTCCTGCCACAAACCATGTAGTACGCCTTAATGTGGAATGTGAAATTCTTGACCTATTTACGTCTCATATGTCAGTTGTTCAGAGTTAGCTAGATTTGTTATTTTAAACGTTTGAATAGGAGCGTATTCGTTTGTATTTTAGCAACCACATTGGTAAAATGAAAAGCACCCACAAGCTATCTGCGTTATAGGTGGATTTGCTTTGTATTTTCAGAATTTATAAAACGAATACCTGTATACCAATTTAATTTCAAATGTATTTCTCACTTTTCTATCATACTATATAATATACACAAATTTGAACATGAAAAAGATTTTTCTAATGTTAAAGATCTAAATGTCTAAATCTAACTATATTTCAGTAACTTCAATTACCATCAAAACCAAAATAAACATAGTCATCCATCATATTGGAATGCATAAGAGAAGATGCAGTATATTTCTATATTTCATTCCATTTTCATCAGAAACCTTAATGGTAGACCATCCATCTGTACTTGCCACAAAATTAATCTTAAAACCAACTAATAGACACAGAACCACAACACAGAAGCCAACATAAACTAACTAGCATCGTTACTATTTACACAGTAGGAAATAAGATTTGATATTGTTTGTAGAGGAAGGACTGTCGTTCTAGGTCTTGCTAGCAACTATCTCATAAGAATTTCATAGATATTCAATACTATAAGAGATATCATTGATTGTATATCCATAAGATACTTCTGAGCTATTATGGTTTGTTGTTCTCTTCACTCTTCGGATTCATATTTAATCATTAATATTGAACATTAGAAAGTCTAAAGATCAATCAGTCGCTTATATGGGGTGCCTTGAAGTATCTAAGAATAGTTCTCAACAAATATAAAGCTGAATATTGATTACCTTTCTAGATGCAAGAATAAGGTGAATTAGAAGAAAAGTCTACGTCAACTTAATAGTTCTTTATAAGTCGAATTTGATATGATTTCTGAAATTGTCATTGGACATTTAAAACCAACTAGAAACTTTACTCCAGTATATATTCTCACAAGAGTGTAAAGTTCAACACTTTTTTTGTACAATGATTCAACATACCTTCTATCCCACATAACAAGTCCCATTTCCCTTAACACTATCCCGGCTTATGTTCTAAACAATGTACTTTTATTACAACACACAAGTACGTAAACAACAGCACTTTCTTTCTATAGTCTCAGCTTATGATCTGGATATTGTACCTTGTGTCTTTAACGCACAAGTGGGTAAATGACAACACTTTCTATATACAATAGGCCAGCACAGTCTCCAAGAGATACAAAGCAAAAAGAAGGAAACTTCCAGACTTTATCGGCAAAAGAAGCAAAGATTTGAGCAAGAGGAAATCAAAACCTCGAGACACTGTAAACAAAAGCCAGACAAGTAAGTTTTATCAAGGTGGCTCAATACCACCTAAACATTCATTAATTAAACCGAGGAATTGCACACCGACACCTCCACCTGTTCATCAACTACAAACAAGCGTATGATACTTCATGTAGGAGCTATTCAATGCATTCCCATGAAGCTCATTAAACTCTGTCGAAAAACCAGCAATTCTGTTAGGATTTATGTAAATGTCAGTAAGAAGTCTACATTCCGGGATATATAATAAGCATTGGTCAACATAGGATCGAAATCAAGATAAACTTCATATAGCTGAGTTACGAAATAATTTCTCCTTGGAAACAAGTCGTATAAAACAAAAGTTCAGATGTAATATAAGCTAAATGGAGCTAAGACATCAAGTTTAAAAACACAAGAACAACTTTTATAAGTTTTCGAAAGGAAACAGCGTTACAAAATATGAAATGAAAACGTCTAGCGTGGGCAGGACATTTGGAAAGAATGGATCCAAATTAATTAGAAACTTTTAACTCCATAACTATATGGAGGCCAGGAGCTGCACGAGATCTAAGGACACTACAGAGAAAAAGGACATCAAGGAGTTTGGAGTAGGATTTCCTGTTAGAGGGAAATACAGATTTTGCGTAATCCTTTGGACGCCTATTAACAAAAGTTTATGCATGTTCAGAGTAAAAACAAAAATCTACAATAGCAGCTCAAATTGAAAAACTTGAAATTGAGAGTAGGAAAACTTCTGACTGAAGCTGGGCTTGAACCAGCTCTAAGGTGGGCAACAGAGATGGACACTGTCTGTAATTTACGTAATTTGTTATTTACACGTAAATACAAAATATCAGTTATTCACGTAAATTACGAAAATTACGGACTGTAATTACGTAAATAATTAACTAAATACCTCGCTTTGCCCATCCATGGTGAGCAAAGAAAACATCTACAGGGAAACAATAGGTACAACACCCCTAATGACAAGAGTTTAAAGCTGATATTGTTTCCAGCTTCGGGGACTTGTTTCAATGGAAGTACTGTTCCCGCATTGTAGAATCCATCTTCATACTTGTTTCACCTGATGGAGAGACAAAAAATAAAAACGATCATGTGCTATGGGACATCCGACTTGGAATAAACATCCTAGTACAATTACGTATAATTTGCAGGATATCCTCGAAAACAAAGGTTCCTCAGCGTAACTTAAAAAATCCATCATTGAACAATGTGGCCATATAACAACAATATGATGATACTGTCACAACAGAACACAACTTAATACGCCTCCAAGTTACCTGGATATCTACAAACAGTAGTTAAGATGTTTTAACAAAGGTTTCGGGAACGCAAAAGCCTTGCAAGACAAACTGATGGGGATACGAAGAATATAGTAGAGCTGTTGCCGAAAAAGACCTTCTCTATCAAAGAAGCCTCCGAAAGAAAACCAGAGCAGCCTGAGAAGCATACAAGAACAAATTTAGGCAACCACTTTGATTTTATCCAGAAGTCAACATGCAAAGAAAATGTTTTTCTCCTACATCCTCCTCTTGAAAAAATAAAGATGTTAATAAAATAATAGACCAACAAAAAGTCATTAAGAGATGGGAAGATACCCTGAACCACTGAATGGTAACAACGATAGACTCGCCAAAAGAATTTTCTCTTGAATTCCACAACAACGAAGAACAGACTCCACCGACAAGAACTAAAGTAGATACTTCAAAAACAACAACAAGGATCATGCTTCAACCATGAACTTTACTAAATTCTGTTGAAAATCTGGAATAGCGAAGAGATGCCTGAATAATAAATAATAGCATGGAATAATAGCATCATCTGGCCTATCCATAAGAAAGGAGACAAAAGCTACCGAGGAATCAGTCTGCTCAACATCGCATACAAAATCCT
>HF911184.1:0-14215 GCA_000341915.2 Megaselia scalaris
ATTCGGCTGATGAAAAATTACAAGGGAAAAAAGAAGAAGAAAACAATTACAACAACAATTTTTCCGAAAAGTATATGAATATGAAGCCGAATCAAGAAAATCTAAGGCGAACAAAAATTTCGGCTTCGGCTAGCCGATTTTTTTTTTTTTAAAACTTCGGTTTTTCCTGAAAATCGCCTTATTTTCGACTCACCTAACAGGTCTGGCCTAGATTCGCCTTAATTCGGCTTATGAAAAATTACAAGGGAAAAATTAAGAAGAAAACAATTATTACAACAATTTTTCCGAAAAATTTTTGAAGCCGAATCAAGAAAATCTAAGGCAAACAAAAATTTTGGCTTCGGCTCACCTAACAGGTTTGGCATGATGCATAATAAAATATTGGCGACGACGGTCGAGTACGTCTTATTTCTGTTCAGATTTTCAAGTTTTAGGTGTCAGCCGATTAATTTTTTCGGCTTCACCCAGCCAAATGAAAATAATCGGCTAGATTCGCCTTAGGTCGTCTTATGAAAAAATACAAGAGAAAAAAGAAGAAAACAATTACAACACAAATTTTTTCGAAAAATTTAGCCGAACCAAGAAAATCTAAGGCGAACAAAAATATCGTCTTCGGCTAGCCGCTTTTTTAGACAAAATTCAGCTTCGGCTGGGGGGGGGGGCATTTTCGGAAAAATTTTTGTTGTAATTTTTTCTTCTTCTTTTTTCCCACCAGCCGATTATTTTCATTTGGCTGAGTGGAGCCGACAAAATCAACCGGCTGACATGTCTGACCTAGGCACCAGCCGATTATTTTCATTTGGCTTAGAAAAAATCAATCGGCTTACAAGTCTGCATCATGTATCCCCCAAAAAAGGGCTAGCCGCTTTTTTAGTAAAAAAAAATGATCGATTGAAGACCGTGGCTCCTTTACTGGAGATACCTCAGTTGCAGCGATTCGGCGACGACGGTCGACTACGGCTTCTTTTTTCCTATTTTAAGAACAAGTAACGAGCGACGCGGCATTTTTTTTATTACCGTTACAGAACGTTTTTTGAAATTGATTGATGCAGCCGATTACGGCTTATTTTGCCCGTCGACTGAGGTTTAGTAGATTGTTTCAGGCTTGTTAACGAAATTTGGAACCGAAACAGGGACTAGCCTATTATTTAGTTCACCTTACAACTTTATTCGGCTGCATTTCCCTTTAAATTTTTTGTCAACTAAATTAATGGGAATCCGACGACATCCTTTGACTACGCCTTGGCCACAGCGGTCGACTACGGTCTATTTTGCCCGGCGGCTTGAATAATGCCCTAAGAAAGTGAATGTAAAGCCAGTAAAATTTGAAGGGTCAATATTGTTTTCCAAAAAATTGCAGGCTTGCTGGTAAACCATCCAGTTCATGTCTTTAAATTTAAAATTGTATATACATTTTAGATCCAAATAACTTAAACAAGAACCCCATAAATTACAGACATTATCCATTTTTTTTTCAAATGAATACCTTCATTCATTATAACATTTAAAAAACAAAAATATATACTAAAAATCCTTGATCCCTTTAAACAAAACTATTAAAAATAAACCACAATTTGAAAAAGAACCACAAAACTCCAAGAATATCAAAGAAACCAAACATCCGGTGTATAATTGAAATTCTGTATATAAATATTGAAGCCAAAAATACTTACCAGATCCTGAAATGTTGGCACTGGAACTTTGTGTCTCGGACACATCACTCATTGACCCTAACCATTTCAGAGTTTCTGTGGAAGAAGTGCTTTCGGAGCTGTTATTTTCACCTACAATGGTGTTGGAACTGGTCGTAATCACGTTATTGTTAGTTTTAGCCGCGTTGTTGCTGTTGGTAGTAAGATTGTTGGTACTGCTGTTGTTACCACTTCCAATACCGCTGCTGCCAGAGATGCTACCGCTTGACGTTACAACATTGGTTAAATTTGTAATACTGCTGGCTGTTGAAAGGTCATTTTGGGACCAATGATGTGATTGACGGGATAATAGATCGCTTTCTTGTCGTAATCTATAAGAAATACAAAATGTAAAATCAAAAAAAAGATTGAAAGATTGTTAAGTAGCAACTTTTTGATGAGATCGTGGTTAGAAATAAGAAGATGATCATTTTAATGAAAGTTAAATTACTTGCGCTATTTTCGATATTCGATAGGAATATAATTATTTTATTTAGATTTGTGAGAATTTGACTTTCGCTTTCTTTGGAATTTCGATTTTTTCCAATTTATGTGGCAATGTTTGGAGTTTTTGTTGAGAATGATAAGGGAAATATTTTGATTATTTGAGATTTTGACACGGTTCTGAGTTTACATTTTAGCTTAGTAATTGAAGTAAGAATATTATTTACAATTACTCTCAGTATTTTACAAGATTGTATCCTAATAATCTGTACTAAATAAGAACCCGGCTAATCGATGGAAAATAGGGAGAAAAACTGTTTGACCAGTAGATACCTAAGTCGATGCATAAACAAACTATAGTCTACTGCCATCGACAAGAAATTTGTTTTAGTAGTTAATTCTTGAATTAAATCGACTGAAACGGATATTAAATTCTTACAGATAAGAATTATATTGGATAGGATAGGAATACCAACTGATTTGTCTCGAAAAGGAAGTATCTACTTAATTCATTAGCTTAGCCTTTACTTAATGCATACTGGGAAAGTTTCAGTAAAGTGGATTGCTATAAATTCCTTTATTTTCTCAGTGTTCTTTGGATTCTCATAGGATTCAAATAATCTTTATTTGAAGTAAATTGAAATATTATTTTTTTTTATCAATTAAATTCGTGGAATTGTAATTATCCAAAAAATAAGTCTCAGTTTTCTGAATTAGACTTGGTGATTCAACAATGTATTGGATCCAGTATAAAGGATTTCCAATCCAAAATTTTCAGGTTGTCGTTTTCATTTAAAATTATTTGATTGGTACTAAAGTGTTAGTACTTTAGTAAAAATGTCAGAAGTTTGTTTAGTATTTAGTTGGGTAGTACTTATTTTTATACTAAAATACTATTTTTTAATTGTATATAATTTTTTAACCAATTTTAAACATTTGTACTAAATGTTTCTAGTAAACAAACATAAATGTTTTAGTAATAAATTTGGCACTTTATTAAATATCAATAAAAATATTATAATAATTACTAATTTGGGGGGGGGGGAGTTGTTTGTAGCTTTTGTCGCGGGCAATTAAAATCCAATTTATTTGTTCTAAATTTTCGATCAATATAAAAATATTTCATAATGTTCGTTATGGTTAGCGTAATTATTTGTTCTTGACTTTAGGCTATTCACTATTCGGGTTCTATTCAGACCATTGAATTTGGAGCATGTACGTGATCCTTTGGACTTGATCTGGTTTCAAAGTCTTATAATTTTCTTAAAATTGTCTTGTAAAGGGCGAAGAATTGGTATGCTAGTCTATAATTTTGGTAATTGTTATTATTTAATTGACATACATAAACGTTTGAGTTATGGTAGCTGATTGAGAAACTGAAATTTCAAGGACTTATGGAATGAAATATATAAGTATAGCTAAGTTATTACTATCAATTTGTTATTTTTGATTACATTTCAAAAAATTTACTTTTTTAAACGTTATTAACAAAAACCTTCAAAAGCTAAAATACATTAAGTCCTAATAGAGTTGTTTTATATTAAGTTTGATATTAATTACGGTAGTTATTAGGTCTTTGTAGAATAATTGTTGACAGAATATTATAATATTTCAATAAAATTAAATAGTTTTCTGACTATTCGGACTATATACATTTTTCTTGAATGATACTAAAGTACTAACATTAGTTATGAAATTAATTTCAAGATCTAAATTAAGGTATTTCGTATAAATTTCAATACTAATTTTAGTGCTTTAATACTAAATAAAGTAATTTAGCGTTAATTTTACTACAGTACTAAATTTGAAATATTAAAATTCAAACCAAAGCACTGAAATTAGTACAAAATTAGTAAATTTCTAGTTAATAAAATTGTTCATTAGTACAAACCCTAGTTTCTGTAGAAAAAAAATTAAATTTGTACAAAAAAATTAAATTAGTACAACATTTTATAATGAACTAAAATTAGTACTAAGAAATTAAAATTAGAGCAAAAATAAAGTACGAAAGTACTAAAATTAACACTAAATTAATACGAAAGAACTAAAATTAGTACAAAAATAATAAAATTAGTACGAATGTGTTAAATTAAAAAAAAATATTAAAATTAGTATGTTAGTATTAAAATTAGTACGTTAGTACTAAAATTAGTACACAAGTACTAAAATTAGTACAAAATTCTAAAACTAGTAAAAAATTAGTACTAAAGTAAAAAAATTAGTACTGAAGTACTAAAATTAGTATTAAGTACTAACATTAGTACATTAATATTAAAATAGAATATTAAATTGTCTACCATTTTATTTAAATAATACTATTTGTTTTAGTTAATACTTGTAATTATGCTTAACAAGACATATTCAAAAATATTGTACTT
The DNA here is from genome assembly GCA_000341915.2 of Megaselia scalaris. NCBI lineage: Eukaryota > Metazoa > Arthropoda > Insecta > Diptera > Phoridae > Megaselia > Megaselia scalaris. Next base: position 4,514 of record HF911184.1, read on the forward strand.
TTTTTACATACAATTAATGAAAATATTATTGTAAATGTTATTTGTAATTCATATTTAAAAAAGTTAGAAATATAAAGCTCTATACAAATTCTATAAATTAATAATTTTCATACATTTCATAAAAATATATTTGGTAATCGAATAATTACATAGAATATTTATTAAATTTTCACAATATTTAATTATAAAAAACCAAACATGTACTAAAATTATCATAAACATACAAAACATTTATATTTTTGTATAAATTTCATAAGAATAAATTTAAAGCTTGTAAACTTGCAAGGAGAAGAAACTTACATTTATTATTAATATGTCAAAAGTAATAATAATAAATTTAGCCCACGAATTTTTCCAAAACTATAAGTATTTTGTTGCTTGTCTCACATATAAATTAAATTTATTTTAATTTACTGCGAATCCCTTGAACTTTTTTACCGCTTCAATTACTCGAAATTACTTAAAGCTCTTTTTTATTGTTAATTTGCAAAACACAATGATTTGGCGAAATAGCAGCTGACGCCGCCGCCTATTGTATTTTAGCGGATTTTCTTGTCATTATTGAATGTGCTTTGCATTCAAAGAAATTGTTTGAAGTGTTTTTGGATTTGTTTATATTTTTTCTGAAAAATTTAAAAAATTGTTAGAAAAATAGCTTTTAACTAATAATCTTCTTTCAAATTACAGGATGACAATATGAGTGATAAATGCGGATTAACTCAAGCAGGCTTAGAGGAATACAATAGTCACTCATCTTACTACGATCAGCCAGTGTTTCACCATCAAAAGCAATCTTCTTACGCTCAATCTGAGGGTTACCACAGTTATGTCTCAAGTTCGGATTCAAGCTCAGCTACACCGTTTCTTGATAGGTAAGTTTTTATACTAGCTTTTTGTCAATGAAGATATTTTATGGCTTCAAATTTGTCATTTTAAATAGATTTTGCGATAAAACTTGATTTATTGTGAGAATTTTAATTAGAACTAATTTCCGGTTTTTCTAACTATTATATATATATTCTTCTTATATTATATATTCTTCAAATGTTTGTGAGTAATCGACAATGTTTATATCATTACTTGTTAAAAAAAAGTAATCCTGGACTACTACATTTTAGTACATTTTTGGAAACAAATCTAAAACAATCATTAAGAACTTTTAGTTTTAGATTTACTTTTTATATATTGATATTTAAAGTTCTAAAAAACTAAAACCAAAAGCGTACTAGAGTAGACAAATTTAGTACTATAGTACACAAAATTTAGTACTAGTACTAAAATTTACGGTTAGTATATAAAAATTAGAAAAAGATAGAAAACATAAACTTATTAATAATCTCAGAATAGTAAATTTAGTACTTAATGAAATAAAGTACTAAACTGAGTGCTGAATTACTAGTAAAGTATACAATTATTAGTACATGAGTGTATTAGTTATTTCCTGAGTACTAAAAGTACTAACTTTCTTTTAATAAATTTAGTACTAGAATACAAACAATTTAAAATTTCACACTTAAGTACTAAAAATTAAAACTTTTAGAAACAGTACGAGAGTACTAAAATTTTAATAATAGTAATTTAGTTAAAGTGAGAACTGAAATATTATAGAACTAAAAACTAGCATTTCCTGAGTACTAACTTTTAGCACTAGAATATCAAAATTTAGTACAAAAATTTTAATTGCTGGTATACTATATACTTCAATTTATGAATATATTAAACTTTAGTACTAAAATTTTAAGTCGATTAGAAGTTAACTGCACTATAGTACAAACATATTAGTTTTACCAACACTTTTTGTCAATAACATTCAAAATCTTATAATTACTAAGTAATAAAAATCTGTGGCCAATATTTTCCATGAATTGACCTTCTAAATTTGCAAAACATGGAATATAATTCATATGCAACTTTAAATATTGTTTACGTTCCAAAATCTTAATGATAACTTCTAAGATATTGGTATCAATAAATCAAGATATTCTCCCACACCTGCTCCACCCTTTCATTAAAATGCATTCCAAATACCAATTTCCAAGAAGTTATAAAATTATAACACCTGCTTAAATTACTGCCAATAAACAAGCTCAAAAAACACTGTAAAGTCAACCAAAAAAACATGCAAACAAAATATAATTAAAAAAATCTTATGTAAAACACGATATGAAAATAAAGCATAAATCTCAAATCCAAAGCAAAAAGTCATTAACACGTAAAGAATTCAAATATACATATAAAAGACATGTCAACTTGAATCTGAATTATCTTAAAAGCTCAAGCTTTGAAAAGAATTTACCGATCTTGGAAATAATGGAAGTTACGTAATTTAGAATTTAAATTCGGACAAAATTTTTGATACCGTTTTATAGAAGATTAACAGTCGAATTTTGTATAAAAATGTTGCCAAAAATAATATGTTTATTCAAAATGAGCGATAACAGACAAAAACAAAATCTTATTAAGATTTACGGATCTTTATTATGGTAATGAAGATTATAATAAACTTGTATTTTTGTGACGATATGGTTTTACAGTTTGCGCGGGACATACAGCTTTTTTTTCTTTCACTTCTCAGATTAACGAATCCAATTCAGTCCAACACACGCTTCCATTTATCTTCTCAAATTAATTCGGAATGATAAAAGGTATTTTTTCGTTGGCAGATGAGGGTAAAGTGTCTGTTTTTATTTGTCTTGTGGCGATCATTTCATTTGTAATTTGGGAGTAATTTAAAAGAATTTAATTTGTGAATTTACTTTTAATTAACTTTCAGCGAAACGTTGAGTATATCGCTTAAGAAGAAATTTTAGTACTCATGTGCTAAGTTTTCTACTTAACAACAAAGGTAATGTAATGCACTAAAGTATGTTAGAATGTGTAAAAATGGTAAATTTATACAATTATGTACTAAAATATCTAAATTAGTACTAAAGTTGGAATCAATGTTCTAAAATGAGTGAAGTGTACTAAAATTATTATAAAACGAATAAAATAATTACAAAAGTACTTGAATTAATGATAAAGTCCTAAAATTAGTACTTTAGTACTAAATTTAGTACTAAAGAACAAAATTTAGTATTAAAATAAATAGCTTGATGCTAAAGTACTAAACTTAGGACTAAAGTCTAAAATTACCATTAAACTAATCAAATAATTACAAAAGTACTTAAATTAGTAATAAAGTCCTGAAATTAGAACTTAAGTACTAAACTTAGTACTAAAGTACATAACTTAGTATTGAAATAGAAAGCTCGGTACTAAAGCACTAAACTTAGGACAAAAGTCTTAAAATTAGTACTAAAGTTCTAAACTTGGTACTAAAAATCTAAACTTAGTACTAAACATAGCACTAAAGTTCTAAACTTAATACTAATACACAAACTTTAGTACTAAAGTACTAAACATATTACTAAAATTCTAAACATAGTACTAAAGTATTAAACATAGCACTTAAGTACTAAACAAAGTACTTAGCACTAAGGTACTATACTTTTCACTAAAGTTCTAAGTTTATCACTAAAGTTCTAAACCTACTACTAAGTTTGCAGTAAAAACAAGTGTTATTCTTCTTATAAGTTAAGTATTTTATTACTAAACTTACTTTAGTACTAAATTTACTACTTTTGTACTAAGTTTTGCACTTTAGTATTAAGTTTAGTATTTAATATTTATTTTAAAACTAAATTAATAAACTTAGTACTAAAGTACTAGATTTACTTTAGTAATTTAATATTAAATTTAGTTCTTTAGTCTTAATGTTAAAACTTAGTACTAAAGTACTAAATTTACTTTAGTAATTTAATACTAAGTTTAGTACTTATTCTTAAAATTAGTACTAAAGTAGTAAAATATAAAACTAAAATGCTAAACATAGTACTAAATTCCAAGCATAGTACTAAAATCTTTAAATGTGGTATTAAGTACTAAAATATTAAAATTTATACTCAATTGGCAGGAAACATATGTTATCATTTCTCTGCCTGTATTTGGGAATATCAAGAAATAGTCATGGGAATCGCTGTAAGATACACTCAGTGTCTTCTGAAGACTCTCTTTAGCTTTACCGACTTCCTTTAATAAATTTACAAAAGTATTCTATGAATGCTGCTTACAAGCGAAAACTCTTATATTTCAATTTATATTTTATGTATTTTAATTTTTTCAAACTTGATTTTAATTTAAAACTTGCTTCGCATAAGACAATCTTGTTCCCTTATTAATTTATGAATTCAAAATGACTTGAAATTACCAAAGTTATGTACTTTTTTATTACTTTCACATCGAGGGCAATGCTGGATCTAAAGCCATTTAATGTTCTGAAAATATGAGAGTAAATTAAAATCTCAATTTAATTGAAACTACGTTTTCTCCAATCATAAACTTCTCTGCCATCTGCAACTGGAACCATTAAAAGGAAGCCATCAATATTAGAAAAATTGACACAAATATACTTCCCGTTGAGCAAGTGAATTTCCTATTAATAGAAAGAAATTGATAGCCTCCTTTTTCCATTACCATCAATCTTTGATAATAAAAATTCATAATTTAAGTTCGCCTGCGCCCAATTGTCATTGTCACCAGTGAATTTCGGAGGGAAGTGCGAAGTTTAAGAAAAATGTATATAAGATTGTTATCTGAGATCATAAAATCACTTGAAATGTCCGCATTCCGGACTAAGTTTTTTCAGTATCAAAGTCTTGCAAAGTATTCGCATATTCCTGTCTGATCGTCTAGCCAGGCTTAAAAACAACAATCAACTGAAATGGATTACTTATGACTTAAAAGTGTCTACAAGGCGGCTTGCAACAGGCTGCAGAAATGTGGCAGCATTTTACAAATGCAACAAGATGACGAGAAACAAATGAGAATGTAGCTCGCTGGCATCAGGCGCGTATATCAACCAGATAAATGGTAATAAAAATTGATCAAAAGCGAAGTATATTAAAGTGAGTGAATTGAGCTTCCCACGTTTTTATGAGAAATTGGAATTTGAAGAAAGTAATTTAAACTAGATGGAGATTGTCTATGTAAATTTTCTTCAAAGATTGTAAAGTACGTAAAAATGCCATACGGTTGATGGTAATTGTAATTTTGTAAAACTCCCGGGACAAATCACTTCATTACAAATTTTAAATATTCAGTAATAAAGAAAGAGTTTTTTTGAACTTTAGTACAAATATTTCAGCTTAGATTAGTACTAATTAAAGCCAAAATTTGTACTTTGGTACTAATTTTGGTAATTTGGTACTAATTTTATTCTATTGTTCTAATTTGGTACTTTTTCATACTGTTGGTTTCATGTGTACTAATTTTTATTCTATGTTAGTACTTTGTACTTATTTTAGTGCTTTTGTGCTAATGTTAGTACTTTTCGCTAATTGTAGGTAGTTTTGCACAAAACTTTGGTACATTAGTAAAAATTTTTGTACTTGTACTAAATTTGGTTCTTTTGTACATATTTAGTATTTTTGTATTAATTTGTGTGCATTTGAACTAATTTTTAATTTTGTACTTTTCCATAATTTGTAAATTAAGTTTAATATTTTAGTATGAATTTTGTGTTTTTTTAGAACTTTCATAATTATTTTAATGCTTTAGCTCAAATAAAGTATTGCTAACATTTTTAATTTAATACTAAATTAAATATTAAAGTACAAATTTTGGTACATTTAGTACTTTAGTACTAATTTTAGTATGTTTGTACTTATTTAGTATTTTAGTACTTTTGTACTAATTTTGATATATTTGTACTAATTTTAGTACTTTCCAACTAATTTTAGTACTTTTGTATTCATTTTAGTACTAGAGCTCGAAAATTCATTACCATTACCACCAAAATGCTGTCTTGTGTAGAAAAAAGCAATAAATCGCTAACCAACAAACAAATGAGAAACCAATCAAAGTAGATTTAAATAAAAGCGAAAAAATAATTAAAATAAATTCTTCTACATACTATGACTAACTAGTTAGTATGTCTACTAACTAGTCTATCAAATCGAAATCGATTGGATGCGTTCAAGTCTTAGCTATGACAACAAACAGGAAGATGAATTAATGTAAGAGCTGCTTATTTAATGGAATTGCAGAGAAAGTCACATTTATAATACTAAATTAGTCAATAACTTGTGGAGTATTGATAATTATCGCTCGCTTACTGCTCTCAATGGAAAGTAGTTGGAGGATGTATATGGGTTAGTGATCACTTACATTAATTAATTTATATCAACTTCTTCACAGATTTGTACAATCTTAGGTGTCACCTTGTAGGTGGTTTGACTACATGTTTCTTAAGTGTTTTGAGAGTAACACTCCATAAAATTATTTCTAGTATTTTGCGGAATGTGATATATATTACTTGTAATTAGTGTGATTTTGTTATTTTTTTTCAACTTTTTGAATGAAAGGAAGTATATGACCTTGGCGCTATCTTTCTAATAATAGTCATTGTTTTATGAGATTTTACTTATTGACGGCAATTCTAAATTTTTGATTATAAAATTATCATTTCTTTGTTCTGAATATCAAGACATATACCATTTCAGTAAGACCAATTTATGCTGTCTGTCCTAATCAGTCTCCAATCTACCTTAGCCCATAAAATAAAAGCCATTACTCCCAAAAACCACCAACCTTAACCTATTATACAAAATTAAAACAACATGAAGCCATCCTACAGTCACATTAAAACAGAAAACCACACTTAAGAAGTCGTCCATAAAATATACAATGAAGTTTTGCTAGCCAAGGAAGACTTCCAGCTGACCAGTCACTTCGTCTTCATAAAATAAATTAAAATTTTATGGCCTTCATTATAAGTCCATCATACTCAAACCGAATTTATAGGTTTGTAGACCAAGATTTCCTTTGGATTCAATTCGTGTCTTTTATATTCTTCCTTTTCACCGCTGTTGATGACTTCTGAAAGGCTGTCAGAGTAAAAATTCTCTAGAAACCAGTTCACAACAATGTATCCAACTTCCCATGACCTTATAGTAGCAGAGAACGCTAAAAGAAAGCATAAAGTATCTATTAGTAGATTTTTGTGTTGCATTGATTTACAGCATCCTCTAAGCGGATACACAGATATTTTATTGGTCAGAAATGGGAAGTTTCACTTACTTTTTGGAACTTGTTTGGTAATTTAAATACTTTTTTTATGTCATAAAACATAACATTTAAAATGTAGTACAAAATTAGTTTAGAACATTAGTACTAAAGATTTTGTAATAAAACGTTAAATTTGGTACTAATATATAAAATTTAGTATTAAAATGTAAAAATTATCACCAAAGTGTAAGATTTAGTACTAATATGTCAAATTTAGTACTAAAGTGTCAGTATTCAACTACACATTTTAAAGACGAGTAATTGTTCTAAATTTCGAATTTAGTACTAAAATACAAAATATACTACAGAAGCTTAGTTTAAATTTTTATTTTAGAATCGTATTCCGAATTTAGTACTAAAATACTATCTTCTGTTCTAAAGTCCAAAATTTAGAACTTGGGTGCTAAACGACATAGTGAACAAAATTATAACTAATTTTAACCAAAACCCTGTGATATTTAAGAACTGTAAACTATTCTAAATTTTTAGTACTAACAAAATTTAGCACTAAATACTATTTTGTAGTAAATTGACAAATTTAGTACTAAAATGAAAAATTTAGTACTACAAGGTTAATATTTAAATTAAGTAATACACTACTAAGTGTACTAACACTTCTATTATCCTAAATTTCGAATTTAGTAAATGCAAAAATAAATTTCAATTTTATAATCTGATTTCGAATTTAGTTCCAAAATACTATATTTTTTCTATTTTCCAATATTAAGTACTACTATCCATTTCAGTACTAAAGAAAATTTATTAATTTAGTACCAAATTTAGTACTAAATCATTTTATATTGTTTAAAACAAAATTATTAATAAAATACTAAATTTTACTAAAATAAGACATTTTCGTTTGTTCTAAAATAAGTTTCTGTGAATTTTCGTTCTTACTAAGAGGTCTGTTACCAAAGAACTAAGCTTAATACAAAAATTTAGTACAAAATAAAAAATCTATATTCAATAAAAAATTTCTAAAATGTTTATTAAACTTTATATAGTTCCCAAATTGGTACTATATTGCTAAAATTAGTAAGTTTTATAATTCCATGAATTTTTGTAGACACTATCTTAAAACAGTTTATCTTGAAAATTGTACGTAACTGAAGGATTTACTTATAAATGTATGTTAAATTGAAAATATTTTCTATAATTTATTACAAAATAAATGACAAAAAGTAAAAAAATGACTAACATCCCATCCCTGATCTAAAATATAATGAGTGAAAGAGAAAGATAAAGAATATAAACTGTTATTAAAACATAAATTCTCTGAGATGGAAGTTGAAGTTAAAGCTAGAGTTTGGATCCAAAGCTAATCTCAGCCATACTATTGCCAAAGAAACCTTACTTAAAACAATGGCAAATATAATTGTGTGGAGCATGACTTTTAACAGCTGTTATAAATTTTAAAACGAAACTAAATATATAAACTACATAACTCTTTCATTCATTTCATACATAATAAAGTAATTAACCGTTTTCCTCCAAGTAAGTTTTCTTTTTTCCATGCCGGTTTTTGTAGCAAAGTTGTTTCCGTAGTATCTTGGCACAGCTACTGTTGGTAATTCTGTGGTCTCGTCTAGGTTATGGGCGGTCTTGTGATGTTACTCCAAGAAAGGTTTGTGAACTTTAGTGATTCACATTTGTAGAAAGTGTGGGGTTTGTGGGAGGTTTAGCAGTAATTATATGCTTTATTTATGAAGAATTATTATAATGCTTCTGGAATACGATGTACTTAGATTTTTAACAATGAAGGAATTAGCTTTGTTTCTTGAAGTCAATAGATTGAAGGTATTTGATAATGTGCGGTGGAGATTCAAGAACTGATTGTAAATTGAAGGTTTCTTGAATGAAATTTGATTATTGTATTGTAGCTGCCTAAATGTATTGAAATTGTAATAACTACGAAGTTATTTTTAGCAGATCCATTTTGGTCTATGAAAAATTAGAGAAGAATTTTTGTTTTCGGGCTGTATTTCGAGTTCCTGAAGAATATTTGGACTCTACCGTTGTCAAGAGCAGTCTAAAATATAAAGGCAATATTAATGAAACTTTTCACTTCTTTTAGCACCGGTATTGGCTTTAAATTTTTTTTAGATTTCCGAAATTATTAAAATTAATTAATGTGATATTTTAAGAACTGAAAATTGTTCTAAAATCTGAAGTTATTTAGTACTAACTAACAAAATTTAGTACTAAAATACTAACTTTTGTAATAAAATTTAGTACTAAAGTGAAAAATTGAGTACTAAAATGTAAAATGTTAAGGCTAAAATGTCAAATTTAGTACTAATATATCAAATTTAGTACTATATGTTAAATTTAGTACTCAAGTACGCATAACATTCTGAGAAGTACTAATTGTTCTAAATTTCGAACTTAGTATTAAAATACAAAATTTATTACAAACTTTCAATTTCAATTTCCATTTTATAATCAAATTTCGAATTTAGTATCAAAATACTATCTATAGTCCAACATTTAGTACTTTGGTACCAAATGTAATACTAAAGTATAAAATTTTCAACTATGCATTTTAGTACTAAAGAAAGTTTATATAATTAGTTCAAAATTTTGCATCAAATTAGT
>HF911186.1:0-11740 GCA_000341915.2 Megaselia scalaris
TTTTTTTTTTTTTTTTAAACTGGACAGTTTTTACTGAACTTCCATTTATTTGGCATCTATTCGATATTCCAGATTTTTATTGGGATTTGTTGGGTTTTTGATGATTTGAAGTTTGACAGGGACTCTATCTGTACCTGCACTGTGTTTCAGTCTCTGGATAGTTTTATAAATCTTATCACTTGTTGGTTTTGGGATATATTCATTATTTTGAAACTTCGTTTTATTTAGTTGTTGTATTCCTATTACTCTCAACAACCTAATTGAAAGTAATATGACATTAACTACTGAACAGAAATGTTCAAACATTACTCTCAATAATAAAAAGTTTAATAAAAACTATTAAAAGAATAGAATGGAAATTTAAGATGTATAAAATTCGTAAAAGCATATTTTCCAAGTGATGTTTAACGAATAAAGTCGTTTATGTTTTCTACAATGTGAGCATGACACTTTATAGTTGACTTCCAACTCAGTGAATGTATGTCGGTTGCAGAAACTGCAGGAAAAATTCAAAGAAAAAAAACCATTGTAGTTGCAGTCAGAAAAGTTTACATACTACAAAATCAAACAAAACTGCTGGAAAAAACCTTTAGGCAATCCATTCAACTTTTCTCTTGTAATATAAACAAAATAAAAATAAAAAATAATATGCATTTTGGGTCTTAGATGATTTAGGGGAGCCTCGATGTAGGAGGTAGAAAGCATTCTATTGTCATTCTTGCTGGGTTTTAATGAGAATTCTTTATTGTTGGTTGTTTTTATGATTGTGGGTGTCGTCGTCATGAATATTCGATTGACTTGGCATCACAGTATTCATTTTATTTTGTGCGTTAATAAGAAATACATAGGACCTTATGGGTTATTGTAAGTAATTGACCTTGGATAATAAATTAGGGAAGTATTTTTTCTCATGGAACTATATTGTGAGTCATTTGTTTTATGACGACTTAGAGGAGTCAAGAGAAAAACATACAACATATGAAACAAAACACTTCCCATAAGGGACCATCAGCTTTATTCAGGGAGAATGGAGTCTATTCTTTCTCTTTCCATTTTTTCCACTATCAGTGTTCCCCTTTCCTTTTTCTAAGTAAGAGAAGCGATGATCAGTCGCTCGCTCTCTGAAGGAATTGGGGGGGGGGTCTTGTATGTTAATTCGTGGAGCCTATATTTTTTCTAAACAATTACTCATTATTTCCAGAAATTAAGTGAAATTAAAACAAATCTTGTAAATATAAAGTAAAACTATAGAAACCGACATTGAACAAAAGTTCTTGAAAAAAAAACAAAGCTATTTAAAAGTTTTTACAAACATTTCAAGTCTTTGTTATTACCTTCACTCATAAAACTATTAGCAAATAATGTAACAAAAAAAACCTTAAGTGCATTTTCTGTAAAAAAAACCAAATATTTCCTCCCATAAAAATAAAAAAGTTTCTTCAATAAAAAAATTGTAAAAAGATACTCACTCGCATCATAAACTTTACAGTTTATTCAAAGAACAAAAAAATCTCTATGAACTTTTCGTACAACCCCTCAAAGTCTTTGACTCTTTTATTTTAAGGAAAAAGGCAAGAGCTCTCATTCTTAACCCACTTTCTTCACAGATTTGTGTTTCCTTCCTTCCTCAATCAAGATATTAAGATTGCTTTGAAACTTTGTATAACGATGACTGTGGAAAGATGTCTTCTTCCTTTGGTCTTACTTCAATGCAGTTCATTGATTAGCTGTGGGCACTTTTGTTGGGAGTAATCTCATAAAATTACAAAAGTTTGAATTTACATGGTTTTTAAGTTAAATTTTACTGGTACACTTACCCTATAAAGCTAGATTGAAGTTTTTTAAACTAAACTATAGTTAAATTTCGTATAAGATGTAGAAAGACGTTTTTAAAATGTGCTCTTCAAAGATTTTGAAATGGTCCGAAAAGACATTTTACCCTATTTTTTTCTTCTAATTTCGTAATTTTTAATTATTTTTTTGTTTCTTTATTATCCTTAATTTTAGTTCATATTGTAAATTCATAGAAAAAAAGTTTATTAAAAAGTATAAATTTTTAAGCAAATTTCAAATATTCCTGGTAAACTTACCCTACCGTCTCTAATTTTAAGGCCTATCTTAATTTGGACTAAAATATTTCAATTTGTATATAATATATTAAAAAAGAAAACTAATTTTTATTTGTTATAAATTTCACTGATTTAGGGATAAATTTTACTGGTTCAGTTACCCTATACAAAATTATATTTACATGTATCAAAAAAGTTTACATTTGAAGGCAAATTTCAAATATTGCTGGTAAACTTACCCAACCTTCTCAAATTTTAAGGCCTATCTTAATTTGGACTAAAATATTACAACTTATACCAATATATTAGAACTTATGTATAATAAAATATTAAGCTTTAAGAAAATCCATAGAAAGCTCTATTACTCACTCGAGTTGTTATAAATATCATTGATTTTGAGATCAAGTTTTCTGGTTCACTTACCCTAAGTATAATTTTTTCCCTTGAAACCTTTCCTATTTCACCTTGTCAGAATTTGTATAAAATGTATTTGCATCTATATATTCTCCGAAGGGTTTTTTCTCAGAGTTAATTTCCATTCGTATAATTCACAACTATTGAACTTAGACTTAATAAATAAAGTTTTAGAAAATTACATTTAAAAAATAATTGCTCGAGGAATGTTTCTATTTCTTATTTGTAAAAATTCTATATTTTGTTCCAAAAATATAGAATTTCATACTGAAATTAGAAATCCTTTCATTCAGATACCCTCTTTTCCATAATCCTTTATCGACCAGCAGCTTCAAAAACTTTTCAACTGAGTGAGCTATTAAATATTTACACTTCAATTTAGTTTGCATGTTATTTCATAATTCTAGGAATGTACTCCTCTCTGCCCTACTCCGTTCTTCTCAAGGATAATGGGATTTTCCATTGCTGCGGACAGCTTTCTTGTTTCTTTAGTTTCACCTAAATGTATTAATCATACTTTTTTGGCGGAATTCTTTGACAGGTGAAAGGAAGAAAACGGAAAAGTTATAAATATGTTTCCTTGGGGTAGTTCTGATGACGCAGGGAACAGCAGGTTCTTTTTTATAGTTTGAACTAAATAGAGTTGCAAATGAAAGGGTTGATTTTGAACTTTCACATGCAGTCGATGAACTGGACTGTAAAATAAGTTGTTTTTATTCATATTTGTCAAAAACAAATTGTTATGTTCAATTACCGTCAAGTTTTTTTTTTACAAGTTTGGAAAAATATTTTTTTCTGAGTAAATTTTCACTAGTATAATTCACAACTATTGAATGTAATAGCAGTAAATATTTTTGTCTTAAATTATGTCCAAACAATTTTCGCAAAACTATATAATTTCGCAGAATTTTTTTCTAGGAGCTAATTTTTAATGGTCAAATCAAACAAATTTCAATTCGTAAAATTCTCAACTATTAAAAGTAAAATAATATTATACTTTCTTTGAGGAAATGTGCATTTCTAAGAATTGAAATTCGTATAATTTGTAATTCATTACTCTCACTGGCCTCCAAAAGACTTTTTCAATCGAAAGAAAATTTCGTTCGTAAAATTCGCAACTAATGAATATTTAATGGTAAAATCAAACAGATTTCAATTCGTAAAATTCTCAACTATTAGAAGCAAAATAATATTATACTTTCTTTGAGAAAATTTTCATTTCTAAGAATTGAAATTTGTATAATTTGGAATTCATTACTCTCAGACTTCAACAGACTTTTTCAATCGAAAGAAAATTCCATTCGTAAAATTCGCAACTAATGAATATTTAATAATGTCTTTAAGAAATATGAATTTTATCTGTAAAATTACCATCTTTTACTCCCACGAATTTCAAAAAAATTATACAAAAATAACATTTCTACCACCTTTCTCCCAAAATGATTCATTACTTTAAACTTTCCCGAAAAACAACAAGTAAAGCCATTGTTCCATCATGTGATGGATGATCTATGAATAGCAAAAATCCAGAAAAAAACAGATACAGAGGCTACTGAACTGAATCTTCCGTCAGACCGCAGCTGATAACACAAGAAAATTCCTTCCTCGTGAAATTCCATAGAATTTAAAATCTATGACTCATTGAAAGAATTCGATTTGAATTTTTTGTTATATTTCGTTCATGTTATTTTTTGTGTCATTTTTTTCCAACTAACTCGTTTTGCCGTTTAGGATGCAACATTCCATGTTTCCATGACGCAGAAAGAGAAATAAAACTGGTATCTGACATAGATTGAAATGAATACGGGCTGTAATGTGTAATAAATACCAGAAGCTGTTCAGAAACGTAGGAGGGTGATTATTTATAGACTTTATAGTTACAGATATACAAAAGATAGAGACGACAAACGTCATTTTTCCCGGTTTGTGCCTACGCAGTTTAGGAGAACTAACTGCTATCAGCAGGATAGAATTTCCTTCCTTTCTTCCCAAGACTAATATCATTCAAACATTGTAGCAATTGTTCGTGAGGGATAAGACATCGAATCCAGATGAATGACGCAGGGATTTTGACCTGAAATGTGAATGATCTGCTGATATAAATGCGGTCGACCTTTGATAGGCGATTGTAGATTTGCCGCGCCGCGCAAAAAACTTTTGCTATTGACTTTGGTTAATGGCTTTTTGTTTCTGTTTTTGTTCCTACATTTGATTGCAAATGAGCGAGCGGATGATAGAAATATGAATTAAGTTTATTGTCGCTTTTGGGAATTCACGGAAATGTTTAGAAAGTTTTGTTTGTTTTTTGATATGTTTTTTAATTGGAAATGTTATCTCGGTTTTAAGTTGAATGTGGGGAAAAACTGAGATTTTGTTTTATTTTTTTGAGGGAATTGATAAGGAAGCTGTTTGTTAGTAATTAAAATGGTCCTTCGAGCCTGGTCAGTTTGTAGTGATATAGTGAATTTTGGGGTTTTTTTAGAGGGAATTGATATGAAAATTGGCAAATTTCTTTAATCAATTTCATTTTGAAACTTACAGAGTAGCTGAACACAAAATTTTTGAATAAAAAATAAATTGGTCCCTCGAGACGGATGTAATGAATTCTCTTAGAAATGTATAAAATTATAAATTTTGTGCTAAATTCGTATATCACGGAATTAAATCGCTGGTTCAGATGGATATAATATATACCCTCTTTCGGACGAACAAAAAATTGGTCCTTTGAACCGGATTTGACATATTATCATAGAATTTGGCATCATTCATTAATTCATTTTTATTGAAACTTACAGATGACATCTTAACATAAAATCTTAAAATAAAAAAGACGAATGTAATGGATTTTCATAGACATGTCGAGTATAGTTAAGCATGTACTTTATACATTTTGAGCTATTAGAATGTTACGAAAGTAAACCGCAGGTTTAGATGAATATAAACAATCTATAACTTCTTTTAGACAAAATTTATTGGTCCTTCGAGACGGATATAACAAATTTTCATAGAAATGTTCGTGACAATTAATTATTATATGATACGAAAATTATCATAACTCTTTGTTTAATTTCTTTTTTAAGCTTACAGAGAATAACTGAAGAAAAATGTTTAAATATAAAATTGGTCCAGACGGATGCCATAAATTTTCATAGAAATGTATAAAATTTATAAATTTTTAGCTCAATTCAATGTTACGAAATCGAATCGCATATTTAGATTAATTTAAACATAAGTTCGCTCTTTCGTATAATCGGAGGAGCAGATCATGATATAACAAATTTTCAAAGAAATGTTGGCGACAATTACCTGGAATTATTATGAAAACTTCCATAACTTTTCAATTGTTATTAAAACATACATAGAAAAACTAAAGAAAAATTTTTGAAATTAAAAATAAACTTGGTCCCTCGAGAAGGATGCAACAATTTTTTATAGAACAAGTATGTAATTTATAAATATTGGACTCAATTCGAATCTCATGAAAGTAAATCACAGGTTCAGGTTAATATAAACCCTCATATTCTCTTTTGTACAAAAATAATAAAAATTGGTCCTTCGAGCCGGATATAACTAATTTCAATAGAAACGCTGGTCACAAATTCAGAAATGAAATTGGCAAACTTTAAACCCAATTCAAGAATAATTCCATTCCAAACCTAACTGTTACAACACATTTTTGTTCTAAATATTTTAAATAATAAAGATAATTTAAGAACTTGTAAAAAAATATATATAAATCTTCAATTCAACCCACTGAAAAGTAGATGAAATCGAAACCGGTTCCCATGAAAGCAGGCCACCAAAGGAGATAAATATATTCCTATAATAAATACTCCATCTGAACCATAAAATATACAGAATCTACATCATAATTAAATTTGCTACTATATTCAGGGCTTAATACAGCAGAGGAACAAAAAGGAGGAAAAGAACTAACTAACTAAATATCTATCTAACTAATTACTTACCACACTATCTCTTTTCCCTAATTAGATTTTATGTTTTCATCTAAAAATCTTGAAAGTTTTACTGCAAAAAGTTGCACAAGATTGTTTTGGGAGAGGAAGTGTTTCCGTTCCTGTGACTTTGGGGATGTTTGTTTTATGAAATTAATTAAAAAATCTATATTTTTGGGATTTACTTCTTTTCCATTTTAATGAGGGTAATTGATATTTTTTATAGAACTTTTTCTCCTGATTACTAAAATAAGAAAGATAATTAATATTTCTTATAGTACAGAAGAAATCTCTTTATATAAAATCAAATTACAATTACCTTGTATTTGTTGAGAAAATAATCAATAAAAAATCTTTGTCTAAAAGCCTATATAAATCACAAACAAAAATAAAACCTTCAAGAAAAAGAAATGTTTATAAGTTCTTTGTCGGCTAATGAAATTCCAATCCCATAAACTTAAACAAAAAGTTGTAATTAAAAATTCATAGCAAAAAGTTAACCTTGAAAGAAAAACGTCGCCGTAAAGTTTTATCTTTTTGAATGCAAAGATTTCCAAAATGTAAAAAAAAAGGAAACTCATTAGAGCTCACGTTTTCCGAAGAAATTCGTAAAATTTTTAAAATATTTTGCAAGTTTCAACTTTAGATAATCATTTGATTATGTTTATGAACATAAAAAACTGTACATAAAATCAAGTTAGCAATGAAAGTGAAATCATAGAAAATGTGAACGAGCGCGAGAGAAAGAAATGAAGGAAACTAAAACTACATTTTGTTTAGTTTCTGTTTAAAAAGTTTAAAATACACTGAAAATAATGAAATGTAAAAACTTTTTGATTTAAAGTTTCTAAAAATTGTAGTCTGTAGAGATTATTTGGAAATAATGAAGCTTTTTCCTTTTGTCCGTCATAATACGAAGAACCTAATCCAACGCGATATGGAACGTTAAAATTAATGAAAAATTGTAAATAGATGGCGCTGATAAATTGATGAAACGTTCTAGAATATGAAATAAATAGATTACAAATATATTTGTCTCTTTCTATTTATTGTTGGTAATTCCGATGAAAGAGATAGAGTTATTAGTTCACATATTGTGTCGTAAATGTTTCAATTTAGAAAATATTACTATAAGAACCCTTCTAAATATTAGATCAGACGGAAAAAACGGACTTGAAATTGTGTGCGAAAACGCGAAGAAAGATGGTGATTTCTTAGTACTTTCAGAATTTCTATTAACCGGTGCGAAATTAGATTTTAAGGGTGGAAATTCGTACCTAGGGTGCGAAATTGAACTCTTAGGGTGGAAATTCGCACCTAGAGTGCGAAACTGTATCCGAGAGAGGAAATTCGCACCGGTGCGAGATTGCAATTTAAGGGTGGAAATTCGTATCTAGAGTGCGAAATTGAACTCTTAGGGTAGAAATTCGCACCTAGGATGCGAAACTGTATCCGAGAGGAAAGTCGCACCCGTGCGAAATTCAACCCTTAGGGTGCCATTTCGGTGCCATATACTCCTGCAGTGGCACGCCAAGTTTCTGGTCGCTTCGCTCCCTCCAAGGCAATAGAACCCGCGTTTGTCTAGATAATTAACTATATATAGGCACATTGTGCGAATTTCTTTCCTTTCCCCCCTTTTTTTTTTTTTTTGGGGGGGGGGTAAAAAAATTAATGAATATTTCAAAGTCTGGTTCCGAATAACAAATACTTCCAAGTTTATTGAAAGTTTATACTAGTCATCTAATTTCTTGAGAATTTATCAAGAATCTTTTGTATAAGAATTAAATGCCCATCCAAAAATATTTTCACTCAAACCCGAGGGGAGATTCCTTTGGAAGATTCATGAATCATGTACGAGATTCCGAAGATTCCATATAATTTTCTAGCATTAGGAATCTAGTTGTTTTCCCCTAGCTCAAACCAGTATTCTCATTCCAGTACTCTGTACTATGACCAGTCCCAGTCAAATCCAAGAATCCAATAACATTGTTAACTAACGAAATCCCTTTTCAGTCCAAGAATTTAAGAAATATTAGTTACCAGTTTATATAGTCCTTTGCAGTCAAAACCAGTACATCAATCATATTCCAAAAATAGATTCTCCAATCTAAATACAGTAAAATAATTTTCAATCTAGATTGTGTACGAAATTTCAAAGATTCCTTTGTAATGGTTTGAAATCGTGTACGAGATTCGAGTAAAGATTTCCAGCATTAAGAATGCAGTAGCCTTTCCCAAGAAACGTTCAACTTATGTTGGACTGGGTATCCCTTCATGAATGGGCAAAGTGAGATATTCAGTTAATTACTTAATTTACGTAAATATATAATATTCTGTACTGAAGGAGTTAATTACTTACGTATTCTTTTTTAACTTATGCTGGACTGGGTATCCCTTCATGGATGGGCAAAGTGGGATATTCAGTTAATTACTTATGTAATTTACGTGTAAATTACGCTTGTAAATCACGTAAATTACAGACAGTGCCCATATCTATATCCCTTGGTCCTCCTGTATATTTGATCGTCTAGTCTAATTTAGAAAACTACAAAAATTGCATTAAAAACTGTTTTTGAAATGTTTTGCAAATTCATATTATTAGAATCTTATGAGAATCCAAAGATCACTGAGAAAATCAAGGAAATCTTAGGAATCCATTGAGAATCCGATATGACTGGTACTTTTTCACTATGTGTATATTCGATATATTTGAAAAGTATATTTTATTATCTAATTTTCTTGGAACCAACATTGTGGACGAAAGGTTCTACAATATACGAAAATATTTTAACTAAATATGTTCCGAAATATTTCAGTATTATTATAAAAGTTTAAATCTGTATTAGTGGCTCAAAATCGAGGAGAAAACAACTTGATTCTGAATGCTAGAATCCTGTATAGAATCTTTGGAATCTCGTACATCTTCAAGGAATCTTCCAAGGAGGAATATCGTACGCTTTTCTGTCAAATTGTTTTTCCCTCGCTCAAAATGTATTAACATGTATTAACATTATAATAAAAATTATACTAAAGAAATCTAAATTTATCTCACCTCAAAACTTCAATGAGACATTTGTGTGTAATGCTCAAAATAATATTTAAATTCGTGAGATGTCAGGTTGTATATGGTAGTCCATTGATATTGCTCTGCTTCGTCACCAGACGTCCCAACCTTTAGCGAAGGAGTTCGTCGGTAGATTTCCTGTTCAACGCAGAAATATTCCATCCTTCCGATCTGCTCATTTGTGAGATTCATTTAGTATATGTACTATATCCTCCCGAAATCCCAAGTCTAAGCAGTGTCTACACTCATCAGAGTTCGACAAGCCTAGTCTCTTGGCATGTTTTTGTAGCAAACAGTGTCCAGTGTAGATCCCTACTAGATTTCTTACTACCTTTTTACATACCTCTTTTCATTTGCTTGGATCTAAGGTGGACCAGAACAGTTTTGTGCTTTTACAATTACTAGACTGCTCTTCATCTCTTAGCCGAAAACTAGAAAATTGTTTTGAAATCTCAATTGTTTGAGATGATGATGCCACTCGATGGTTTGTTGGAGCAGACTCTTTTTGCTGGTAAATTTGGCTCAATTCTTTCTACATAACCTGCCCATGGTAGACGTTTGGCAATGATCTTTAGTCTGAGTGTAGAGTTGGTAAAATTTATGATTATAACGACTCCTTCATCAATCTGGTTCTTTTAATGGACCATATATCATTCTCAAAATCTTTCCTTCGAAAATTAGCAACAGTTGCTTATCGGATGTTTTTAGACGCTATGTTCAGCTCCATATAGTACAACTGACACATTTTGTTTTGTATGATAGGTGTTTAGATTGCAAGAGTTTCTGAAGGCTTCTTATATCCGCACTTACGCTGTTGTTAGAAGTAACATCGGAACCCAAATATATGAAGTTCTTCACGATCTCAATATTATGCTGACCCATGACGATGTTTAATCCTAAATCGTTGTGTCTTTGTTGGTTTCTTGAGGATATCATGACTTTCGAATTACTGCAGATAACTTTGAGAACATAATGTTCTTCCAATGCCATCAACGTCATCTGCACATGCAAGAATTTGACACATTTTTTAAGATTATCATAAGATCAAGAGATGGGGATACCAAATTGGTTCATTTCTATGGCATAGTGAATATGCTTCAGGAATGAAAGGACGGAAAGTCATATGAAAACTACGCTCAGAAATGCATTTACTCAACTCAGAATTTGCTCAATGGAATGTGAATATAGTTTCATTGGATGCTTAAATTGGCATTAGAAGCTAGTTAATCAGGAAACTATACCTAAATGGGAACAACTTTTGTAGGTATCTAACCTGGACATACTTAGCTAGGAAACATTCTAAACAAAACTGAGTAGTTATTGTCAAGCTGGATGTCAGAAGGAACATGTATTATGTGAATGTGAATAGTACAATATTCTCTGGATAGACAAATCGTAAGGTGCTAAGTACTTTATGGGATATATTGTCAGTATAAGAACTTTGGAAAGGTTGTGTATGACATTTCTAGAATTTCATACAAATTTTTAATTCTAAAACACTATGGAAATCACTATGGACTAGGACTCCTGGACGTCTTTATTTACATTATTTATCAGGACATTCGTAATACAACTTTAACTTTTACTTAATATAAATTTGTTCAGCTCTATAACTCTATATAATATATTCCATGATGTGTTCAAAAATAAAATAAATAAATATATTTTCTTGAATAATTTTTGAAAGTAATTGAAGAATCCATAAATTTATTAAATTTATATGCATCCAATGTTCTAAGGTCATTTCAATGTTTTTGTGACTACGAAGCACTTCTTGTTTTTCTTCTTGTTATTATTCATAATTCAATTACCAAAGGTCTTTAAACTTTGTCGTTTTGTGTTTGTGCATTTGTCGACGGACGACGGCGGCGATGCAATCAATGTTCCAACAGCCACAGACTTATCATTCATAAGTCACGAAATCGTCAGTCATTTAGTCAATGAATGATTGTTGGTCATGGATGAAGAACCACAAATTTCTTGACGTGTTGTTGTAGGGTTTATTGTGCCATATTTTGAGTTGACATATTCTTGGCTAACGGCTTCCTTCGTTGCCATGGACTTTCTTTGTTTCTTAAGGGTTTTTTGTTCGTTATTACGATGGTGATTTAGAATATTCATTATAAAAGAGCTAGATTATATTTTTGGCTCCCCGAAATAAGATACAAGACATAAGTCCCAACGAAATTACTCCCAAAATTTTGTATGGGGAATCGAAATTAGGGGGGGGGGGGGGG
>HF911197.1:0-14500 GCA_000341915.2 Megaselia scalaris
TTTGAGTAGACCGTCCCCAACCAACCAACCATACTTTTTTAGCAGCGGTATTGGCTTCCATCCGCTCATCTCAAGCGCTTCGAACGGATCATGTTTACTATGCGTGGGTGGCCATATAGCCGATACAGTTCGTGGTTATATAGCATTTTCCATCGATATAAACCGCCTCAAAAATGATGCAGATTATCTTCCTTTCAAAAGTAGCTAACAACTGTTCATCATCCAACTCTCAAAGCTGTACAGAAGCACTGGAAGTACGAGCTGGTGGTATACTCTGACCTTCGTTTTTTCTCGAAACTTGCTTAGATCGTAGGAATCTATTGAGACTGTATAGACATATATTAGCTAAGACAATCCTTTCTTTCACTTCGACGCTGGTATTTTTATTCGATGTTACTCAAGTAAATGAAATTACGCACTGCTTCAATGCTGTGACTATCCATGATGACATTTGGGCCAAGTGATTTGCATCATTCCTACTGGACAGCATGTATTTGGTTTTTTCTTCATTTACATACAATTCTCTCGAATTGGCTTCATTTTCAAGACACTCCAAAGGCAGTTCAGACGTCTGTTGTTGTCCTACCAATCAAGTCAGTTATCGTCGTCATAACCAAGTATTTGGCTTGACTTACTAAAGATGATATTTGTGGTTTTGATTTTTGCCGCTCTAATAATCATCTCCAGCAGGATGTTGAAGGGGGGGGGGGCTAAAAATGATCCTTGCTTCGGTCCCTGGTTTTTATCACACAGGTAAGCATGTGTGATAAAACATGTTTATGAGTTTGCTAATAGTTTAATGTTAATGTAACGAAACATAACGGAGAAGGAGCAACGATAAGATCGTTATTTTAGCCAAGTCATTTAGTGAGTTTAGCGCAGATTTACATTCTTTGACCAACGTTGATGACGCTTTGGGAGAATCAAGGTCTTTTATCTGCCTGACACAAAAAACAAAAGTTTTTCATTTTGATTTAAGTTTTAATTGATAAAAGCATGCCATTTTAATAGTCAAAATTTCAATCGGAAAATCAAACAGTAGTTAGGAAGTCTATAGCCATTGTTTAAAACAATGAAAGTAGCTCAGTTTTAGAGCCAACCATGTAGATTACCAGAGAGATTACCCCTCCCTGGAGTACCACTATTTTTGAAATCTATAAAGGGCGATGGTATTGAGAATTTAATAGCCTTTTCAAAAATATATAATACTTTTACATTTGAGATACAAATCATCCTCTAAAATTAAAGTTAAAGTTAATTTTTAAACTAAAACTTATGAAAATTTACATTTCAAGGGGAACCAGTGAAGCTCTAACTGTCTTTTTTTAGTTAGATAATCAAGTTTTGAATAAATATGGCTTTTACTGAACTTGAAAGCCTTCGCAAAAACTAAGATTTAAACAATTTTTATATATATATAAAAATTTACCAGGATGGGAGCGAGTTCCTTTAACTTTCAGTAACTTTCAGAATCTTAGTAATTATACCATCAGATCCCGCCAACTGGAAGGGATCAAAAGAAATATAAGCCCATAGAACTTTTTCATGTATTATTAACCTGGAACCACAGTCAGATACCTCACAATTTGTTGACTAAAGTCATTAAAATTTATACAACCTGGAAAATGCGTCATCAGTAAAATTCCACTTGTCTTTATACTTTTTTTTGTCAACTTAAACTACAAAAAAAAAAAAAGAAACATTCAAAGCATAATCGGATTTCAGAATTTTCATTTATTAAAAACAAATTCAGAATATCAAAATAGAGTTTATTTCTTTTTCCAATAAATTAAAAACAAAATGTATACATGAATATAACATTTGAATTAATTTGAAGTAATTTTAATGTATTCAATTCTATAGGTCTATTTGTAAAATTTAAATTTGCAAATATAGAAATAAATACACACTAATATTTTTGAAGTAAACCATTTTTTTTTAATTTAAGAAAGTATCACAAATCAGTAAATTTTCAATATAATAATTATGAATTACTCAAATACATAGCTTGTAATTGAATCGGAATCTTCAATTAATTTCACAATTGTTGATTCAATTCTAACGTGGAAGATCCAATCAAGTTTGGTTTCATTATATTAAGTTCTCCTCCATATGAATTTGTTACCAATCCTCCGGCTTCCTCTAATATAATGGCTCCAGCAGCAATATCCCAAGGCTTTAAGTCTTCAATGTGGTAGGCATCGAATCTCCCCATTGCGACGTAGCACAAAGATAATGCAGCACTTCCAATACACCTTGTTCTGTTAGATAAATGTTTATCTGCATGAAAATGTTATCTAAATTATATTTTTTTTATGAATTACCCAGTGCAATTAGACGCTAATTTATAAATTCTTTTGACATTTTTATCTCTAACTCTCTTATCATGGATTAATGAGATTTCATAGCCCAAAACACAATCCTTGATCTAAAATATATAAGTAAATATTAAACCATAATAAAGTCGTAAAGTTTACTTACATCACAAATTCTAGATGCATGAATTTGTTCACCATTTAAAAAAGCTCCATGGCCTTTTTTTGCAGTGAACAATTCATTTAACATAGGATTATAAACGATTCCAAGTACTAATTGCTTATTAACAGCCAAACCTACAGAAATGCACGCTTGAGGAATTTTTTTCATGAAATTTGTGGTTCCATCAATTGGGTCAATTATCCATGTTGGTTCGTTGGTCAAAAGAGCTTCAATATTACTTTCAGCTTGTTCTTCCTCCCCAATAAATTTATGAGTTGGATATTCTTCGGATATTCCATTTATAATAATGTCTTCAATTTTTTTATCATATTCAGATACAATATCATAAAACGCCGACTTTGTTTTAAATTTGGTTTGTTTACTAGAAAATCCTTCATTCATAATTGAACCGCATTTTAGAATTAGATTTTGTATTAATTTAAAATATTGCTCAAATTCTAAGTCACTCGTAATCGACATCTTTCGTGTTTGCTTCTTTCCCACAACTAAACAGTTTTTTGTTTTCGAGTGAATTGCGTAATGTAGATAAAGCTTTTGAGCTTTTATCACAGAACATCTATATACAAAAGCTATTAAGTCTGTAAAACTGGATTTTAGCTTCTTTTGTGTTTATAATTGTTATAAAAATCTTTTATTAAATAACTAATTAAATTTTACAAATTATTATCAGCATTTTTTATTAGATCTAATATATCTTTACCAAGTGTTTCACTTCCTGCACATACTATATGAGGATTCATTATATCATATTCGCCTCCATTTGTATGCTTTATAAAACCACCAGCTTCTGAAACTATTAATGACGCCGCAGCACAGTCCCATGGAAACATGTCCTCAATAGTATATGCATCCAGCATTCCGCATGCAACATAACACATAGACATAACCACACTACCATATGAAAGTGTCCTATTTTCATAAAAATAACAAAAATTATGTTTGTATACAACTTTCATAGAAATATTACATTCTAGCTCTTGATGATATTTGTTGTATCCTTTTTAAATGTTTCTCTGCAATACTTGGAACATGTAATAGAGAAACTTCATATCCAATGCAAGCATCACTAACCTTTAGTAAAAAACAAAAAAAAATATTAAATTTTTAAATTGAAATAAATCAATACAACCTTTTGAACGCTACTTGTTGTTATTTTTTCGGAATTTTTGAATGCTCCTTTACCAACTACGGCCGAGTAAATAGCTCCATGGACTGAATTGTTGACTATTCCTATAACAATTTTTTTCCCAATAGCCAATCCTACAGACACACAACAATGTGGCATTCCTTTTATGAAATTCGATGTACCATCTATGGGATCGATTATCCAAGTTGGTTTATCAGATAATATTGTTTTACTGTTGCCTGTCGATTCTTCAGCTATAAAATCATGATCAGGATAAAGTTTTCTAATTTCCGAAATTAAAAAATTCTCAATTTCTGAGTCATATTTCGTAACAACATCATAAAATGCACTTTTCAAGGAAAAATCTTTTTTGGAGTTAAAACCTTCCATTAAAATTTGCCCAGCCTTCTCTACTAGTGGGAATACGGCTTTATAAATGTTTTCGATTTTTTCCGTTGTCATTTTAATAAGTTATTTTTTTACTAATTTTTTCAGAAGTATAACATTAATATATATTTGAAAGAAAACGTTTTCAAAGCTTTTTGGTACAGCTTTTTAATGTTGTTTTTTATTTGACTTATCAACATTTAATTTTTATATGACTTTGCAAGTTCTTAATTACATTATTACTTATAAAATATTTATATATATATTTCCATAAGTCTTAAGCTTTGGTATATTTTAAAGCTTTTAGAAGTAAAAAAAAATATAAAATAGATTTACAAAAAAACAGTAAAAACAATTATAAGCTTCATTAGAAGATTCAATTTAACATAACTATATACAATTGTTATATTATTTGCTTGGTTTATAATGATGGTTGGTTTGATTGCCAGGGCAACGTCCATAGTATAACATAGTAGCCTTATTACGGTAAGGGGGAGAGCTGCCGGAATTCACCTCTCTTTTTCGTCAACTCGTGTGAATTACATGGATTCTATAAACAAAAATAACCAAACCAATCAACTAAAAAATATTTCTGCTACTTTTTCTGATCATATGGGGGATGAATTGTTGGCATCCAGTGGAACTTCCTGCTATTTCATAGCTTGGTGATTTCATAGCTTGGAACAATTTCTTACTGTTCGTACACTTGTGCCAACTTGGAATTTGTCGATTTGCTTTTAGTGTGAAACTATGATGATCGTTGATCAGTCCGTAGTCCGTCATGAAACCACATTGGTAGGCACCAACTATTTTGAACCCAGGATGGATCTTAAAGACCATATTAAGAAGTCTGATAGCTCGATAGCTCTTATATTATTGTTTGTCTCTATTTTTTTGTGGATATGAAAATACTCTGATTTTATTCCTTGGACATCATTGATGAGGTGTCCATCTATTGAATGGGGCTGTATATTATATTTGGAGCAGCCCTGCGTGCGAACGCATAATCCGGTTACTCGTCTGTTTACAAATTTAATAAATTTAAATTTTTTTTCTTGTTTCGCAATTCTGAACATTTATAATTTATAATTATAATAATTAAGAATTTGCAATACTGTTGATTTACAATATATAAAAAATATTTTTTTTTTTATTTTTGTAGCCATCTCAACAAGGACAACCTGGACAGCCTGTACAACCTTTACAACCACAGCCAACAACTCAACAGGGCATACAAGGGCAAGGTGTTCCAATTCAAAGTGGCCAACCAGGTCCATCGCCAAATCAGGTTCCACCACCAGGTCCAGGTCAAGAAAACTTAAACGCGTTACAACGAGCTATTGATTCAATGGAAGAAAAGGGATTACAAGAGGACCCTAGATATTCTCAATTATTGGCACTTAGAGCTACTTCTAAGCATCAGCACATGAATCCAAATCAAATTCAAATGTTGAGAACACAAATTATGGCTTATAGATTGCTAGCTCGTAACAAACCCTTAAGCCCACAAATACAATCTCTTCTACAAGCTACTAGCCCACAACAACCAAGTGGCCAACCAATTCAAGCAAGGCAAGATGGAACCCCACCACAATGTCCAACACCTCCTGGTCCCCCCGGAAGTCCTTTCCAACAGGCACAAAACATAACTGGAAAACATCCAAATCAACCTCAGCCTCCGTCATCTACTCCAGAACAAAGCAAAGGTATAATTTTATTCTTATTTTTTCATCTTCTAATAAAAACAAATTTACTCAGCAGGTCCTGATTCTAATATTTCTAATGGTAAACAACCTCCTGTAAATTCTAATATAAACAATTCACAAATGTCTCGTCTATCAAATGTTGGAGGGCCACAGCAAACTCCACCTGGTGGGAAGCCCGGTCAGCCTGGTTTGGGTCCCCAGCATCAACAACAACAGCAACAACAGCAAGTTAATCAACCTTTACAAAAACCTAATAGAGTTACTGCTGTCGCAAAACCCGTAGGATTAGATCCGATTACTTTATTACAAGAAAGAGAAAATCGAATTGCTTCCAGAATATCAATAAGAATGCAAGAACTACAAAGATTACCAGCAACAATGCCCGACGATTTAAGATTACAAGCTGCTATTGAATACGAGCTTTGAGAGTACTAAATTTTCAACGTCAATTGCGGAGTGAAATTGTACAATGTACTCGTCGAGATACAACTTTAGAAACCGCTATAAACGCAAAGGCTTATAAGCGAACCAAACGTCAAGGTTTGAGAGAGGCCCGAGCTACCGAGAAATTAGAAAAACAACAAAAAATGGAAGCTGAAAGAAAACGCCGTCAAAAGCATCAAGAATTTTTGGCAGCAGTTCTCCAACATGGAAAAGATTTTAAGGATTACCATAGAAATAATCAGGCCAGATTATCGAGAATTAATAAAGCTATTATGAATTATCATGCAAATGCTGAACGGGAACAGAAGAAAGAACAGGAACGAATTGAAAAGGAACGTATGCGGCGTTTGATGGCTGAAGATGAAGAAGGTTACCGAAAGCTTATTGATCAGAAAAAAGATAAGCGTTTGGCGTTCTTGCTCTCGCAAACTGACGAATATATTTCTAATTTGACACAAATGGTCAAACAACACAAAGTTGATCAAATGAAGAAAAAAGAAGAGGATCTGAACCGAAAAAAACGTTTCAAGAATGAATTGCTAGTGAGTGGTGAATACATTGCAATTGATGAAAGCTGTCATGTGGCTGATATGAGAGTTAGTGTAGTGGAGACAAGTACTGGTCGTCGATTGACTGGTGATGATGCTCCTTGCTTAAAAGACTTGCATAAATGGTTAGAAAGTCATAAAGGTAATTATATATTTTTTAATACAATATTTTCTTAATTTTTGTGTACTCGATGTCTTTGCAAATTTGATGCTTAATTATTGTATGTTGTACTTGTTTGATGCTGAAGACTCTTCAGTATAATCCAGCTAACGAAAATATATCGTCTAGGTATGGTAACCTGTGGGATCATATTTATCTCTTTTTGAAAACTGGACATATTATACTTAAGTTCCATTCAACTGCCTTTCCTTTACTACAATTTCAATTAATTCATTCATTCATTTTTTTAATAAGATTTAATGGAATTTTTAAAAGTTGATGTAACTAAGCAAAGGGAATCTTTGCACGTTCGAGGTTTATTTTGAAGAACCAAATCAATATATTTTTGATAATTTTATTAAAAAAACATAAACAAAAGAAAACAAATTTCTTAATAAGAGCATTATTATTTTCAGGTTGGGAATTTGTTGAGAGTGATTCTGAAGAAGAGGATGAGGAAGAAGATGAATCTAAACCAAAAGAAAAGGAAGATCAACCTACGCCCAAGACCGATGAAGAAAATATAGATTCGGTTGACATTATGAAAAAAGCTAAAGTTGAAGATGATGAATATAAAACTGAAGAGCAAACTTACTACAGTATTGCTCATACAATTCATGAAAAAGTCTATGAACAGGCCAGTATTATGGTCAATGGTAAATTAAAAGAATATCAAATAAAAGGTTTGGAATGGCTGGTATCATTGTACAATAATAACTTAAACGGTATATTGGCTGATGAAATGGGTTTAGGAAAAACTATTCAGACAATTTCTCTAATCACTTATTTGATGGAAAAAAAGAAATTAAATGGTCCGTATTTGATTATTGTTCCATTATCAACATTACCTAATTGGGTTTTGGAGTTTGAGAAGTGGGCACCAGCCGTTGGAGTTGTCAGCTACAAAGGAAGTCCACAAGGAAGACGACTTCTACAAAATCAAATGAAAGCTACTAAATTTAATGTATTGCTTACAACATATGAGTATATTATAAAGGATAAGTCTGTTTTGGCAAAAATTCCATTTAAATATATGATTATTGATGAAGGCCATCGAATGAAGAATCATCATTGCAAACTTACTCAAATTTTGAATACACATTATAATGCTCCTTATCGTTTACTTTTAACTGGTACTCCTTTGCAAAATAAACTTCCCGAGCTGTGGGCTTTGCTAAATTTCTTGTTGCCATCGATTTTCAAAAGTTGTTCTACGTTTGAGCAATGGTTCAATGCACCTTTTGCAACTACTGGAGAAAAAGTTGAATTGAACGAAGAAGAAACTATTTTGATTATTCGTCGTCTTACAAAGTATTGAGACCATTCTTGTTGCGTCGTCTTAAAAAGGAGGTAGAGTCTCAATTGCCTGACAAAGTTGAGTATATTATTAAATGTGAAATGTCCGGATTACAACGAGTTCTTTATAAGCATATGCAAAGCAAAGGTGTACTTTTAACTGACGGGTCTGAAAAGGGAAAGCAAGGCAAAGGCGGAGCTAAAGCCTTAATGAACACTATTGTACAATTGAGAAAACTTTGTAATCATCCATTTATGTTCCAACATATTGAAGAGAAGTATTGTGACCACGTTGGAGGACATGGTGTTGTTTCGGGTAAGACTTTATATTAATATGATAACTGTATCAGATTTCTTACATAAAATTATATTTTTATAGGTCCTGATTTATATAGGAGCTCCGGAAAATTTGAACTACTCGACAGAGTTTTACCTAAATTGAAGGTCACAGGCCATAGGGTATTACTCTTCTGTCAAATGACGCAGTGTATGACAATTATTGAGGATTACTTAGGATGGAGACATTTTCAATATCTTCGTCTTGATGGTACAACAAAGGCAGAAGATCGTGGAGATTTACTTAAAAAATTCAATGATAAGAATTCTGAATATTTCGTATTTCTGTTGTCTACCAGAGCCGGAGGTTTAGGTTTGAATTTACAATCTGCAGATACGGTCATTATATTTGATTCAGATTGGAATCCTCATCAAGATTTACAAGCTCAAGATCGTGCCCATCGTATTGGTCAAAGAAATGAAGTTCGTGTTTTACGTTTAATGACTGTGAACTCTGTTGAAGAACGTATCCTAGCTGCTGCTCGTTATAAATTAAATATGGACGAGAAAGTTATTCAAGCTGGTATGTTTGATCAAAAGTCAACCGGATCTGAAAGACAGCAATTCTTGCAAAGTATTCTCCATCAAGATGGAGATGATGAGGAGGAAGAAAATGAAGTAC
Source organism: Megaselia scalaris (assembly GCA_000341915.2). NCBI lineage: Eukaryota > Metazoa > Arthropoda > Insecta > Diptera > Phoridae > Megaselia > Megaselia scalaris. Next base: position 9,125 of record HF911197.1, read on the forward strand.
CAGACGACGAAGTTGTCAATATGATGATTGCTAGAAGCGATGAAGAGTTGGAAATATTTAAGAAAATAGACGAAAACGTAGACAAAACGATAAGGATATGTTAGGAGGAAAATCACGATTAATAGAAGAAAGTGAACTCCCAGAATGGTTGACAAAAGATGATGATGAAGTTGAGCGCTGGCAAACGTATGAAGAAGACAGCATTTTGGGTCGTGGTTCTCGACAACGTAAAGAAGTTGATTATACTGATAGCCTAACAGAAAAGGAGTGGTTAAAAGCTATTGATGATGGGGCTGAATTCGACGAAGATGATGATGAAGAGGAGGAAAGAGAAAGGGATAAGAAAAAAAGAAGTAGAAAGCGTAAGAATAGAAAAAATGATGATTCTGATGATGATTCATTGGTATTGATGCCAACTCCATCGTCAAAGAGGAAGAAACAAGATGTCGATAAAAAGTTAAAGAAACAGATGAATAAAATAATGTCATCTGTAATTAAGTTCACAAATCCAGATGGAAGGCAATTATCCGAACCTTTTATGAAACTACCATCGAAAACTAAATTACCACATTACTACGAAATCATTAGAAGGCCTGTGGACATAAAGAAGATACTTCAAAGAATTGATGATGGCAAATACTATGATTTCTCCGATTTGGAAAAAGATTTTGTTCAATTATGCCAAAACGCCCAAATTTACAACGAAGAAAATTCACTGATTTATTTGGATTCTATTGAACTTCAAAAAGTTTTCAGTGCATCGTTGAACAAAATCACAGAAAAGAATGCGGATCCTTTGGTCGATGGAGTGGCAGAAGCATCTGATGACGACGATGAGGAAATGTCGGGGGACGATGAAGATGGATGCGTGAAGATGAAGTTGAAACTAAATAAGAGTCTTGGATCATCAAATGTGCCCTCGACACCACCATCTTCTGCTGCATCTTCTTTATCAGCTTCAACAAGTAAGAAGGGTGCCCGGAGGAAACGTTCTCAAAAGAAATACACTGTTTCTGATGACGATGATGATGATATGGATTAATATAATCATTATCAATATAATTATAACTTTATTTAAAAATTTAAATCTATATGATAAGAATCAATTAATTAATGTATACAAAATATCTAATTTTCATGCTACATTTTTTAGGTTTTCTTAAATTTATGCTTACATTTTAATCTATATATATCATTTATTATAATATCTATTATTATAAAATTTTTCGTAATAATTGCTGCTTGTTTCATTTTTAAGGGTTTAACAGATTTACATATTCAACTTTTTGAACTTTTATAAACAATTTTAAAACCAGACAGAATTTAGAGAACAAAAATCCGGTTTTCAGTTGTTGAATAAGATTATAGTACCGAGTATGTTAAAATATAAAACTTGAATAGATCATTTTAAATATAAATTATGTAAGGAAGAATTAAGAAAAAGAAATTCCTGTTTTCAATAAAATCACACAAAGTACCGAGTCTGTTGAAGTATTAACAGTGCGGGAAACCCATAGGTTTTTAATTACATAATTATATCATCCATATTGCCAATTGAAATAGCTCACTTTCAAAATTGTTATATCTTACTTTTATCGAGAGGATGGCAACTGGAAAAAATTGCACTGAAAATATATTTTTCCTTAAAAAAATATTAAAAATTATTTCCAACAATATACAAATAATACCAAAAATATTGAAAAATAGTACCAAAAATATAAAAAATTATAATTTCTTAAAACACCCAAAATTATGAAATTACTGTAAAACTTTCGAAAATGTCTTTCAGTTATTTAAGAACAATGGACAATTATTGCAGGCATAATATTTAAAGGTTACATTTTGGTGTTTTGTGATTCGAAAATTCATAAATTTCAAAAACTAACGACTTTAATGGGCAAAATAAAAATATTGAATAGCACATTTGGTAAATCATGTACGTATACAATACTTTCAGAATAAAATGCTATGAGATTTTTCTTAGAAAATATACAAAGTTATTTTTATTGTTTCTATAATAAACTGGGTGGAAAATATGCTAAACTCAAGAATGGTTATTTCAACGATTGGCACTAACACCTATAGTTTCTACGTAAACAGAGGTACTCCTCGGGGGGAAATGTTGTCACCTCTTTTTTGGCTATTAAAAGTAAACAAAGTATTAAAAAATCTAGATGGGATGTGGATAAAGGGGGGGGGGGATCCTCAGAAACTGATCCACAGTTACGATCTTGTTCTCTTCACGAAAAATCATACTCCACCTTGATTCTTCCTACGAGGCAAAGTATTTGGAGGTTTTTCTGGACTCTAAGTTGAAATGGGAAAAGAATGCACAACTAAGGATTGTTACATATTCCAATGTGAATTTAAAAATTAAGTGATAATTGTAACAGGATATGGAGTTCACTAGACTCCTGTGAAGTCCCAAAGAAAGCTTGTAGTAAATTGGATGAAAGAGAATCTAAATTTCTCATTAATCTTTGTAGAAACTCCTTTAGGAAAGTAATATACGCTCTAACAGGTCATTGGTATCCATAGAAGACTGAGGATTCCTGTTTCCGAAGTCTGTAGTCTGCCATCAGAAGTCGTTATACAGGAACACTTCTGGTGTTCATGTACTGGTCTCTCATCTAAGGGTAAATTTTTTTTAGAACTATAGTTTTGTAAGAATCCAATACACATATAAAAATACTAAAATAATTTTTTGAAAATAATTATATTTTAAATTAATTTTGTTAGAACCTTCGGTACATTTCTGTGTACTATTAAAGTTATAAAAAACAAAACCTTTAACATGCTTTACTTAAAGTAACATCATCGGAAAAGTAATCTAACTGCATCCTGGGAAAGGTTCTACTCTATTCTTTCTTAGAACAAATTGAATTTTTCTATTCATGTCTTCATTATATATAGATTTGCATTTCTCGAAGTTTACTCTACGGCGAACCTGCAAAAATATTTCATATTTCATAACAAGGAAAATTTCATACAATGTATATTACCTGGAAGGGTTTTTCATAGTACCGAGTTCTTCTGAATTGATCGAAAAGTTCTTCCTTTCCAAGAACACGATTCAATATTCTACAAGCCTCTTCTACATTGTTATTATTAACAAAAACCGTTCTTGCAATAAATTTTACTGCCTCATTTTTTTCCTTATTTACTTTTTTTTTATTTTGTAATTGATTCAAATCTGTAAATTTTCTTCATTAGTAAAATGACCTCTTTATTGATATGGCCTCATCTACATCAAGTATTTTTGTAGTCGATGTGATCTGATTCTGTTTCTGATATTCAAAAATCATAAAAGTTTTGTTAAAACTTGCGCAATTTAAGTTAACTATAGTAAATAGAAAAACAAATCTTTGAAAATTATAAAATATCTTGTAAAACTTCCATTTCTCGTTAATAGAATCAGTTTTCAATAAACATTTAATAAATTAACTCAAAACGTACAACCCTAATACAGTACAAATGTACCAAATTTTACTTCTTCTTTTTAAACTATGTAGAGCGAGACAGTTTATTTCCACCAATCAGAAGCTAATACTTTTTCTGAATCAAAATGGTTTTTCGATTTGTCGCGTCTGTCGTATTTAGAACATAAAAAAGCTATTTATATTGAAATTAAACAATAAAAAAGGTGAAAACTATAAAAAAAACTATCAGTAATAATTGAAAAAAAGTTTGAATGTGTTTTTGTAATGAAAATTATTGAGAGTGAAGGTTAAATAACTATTTGTGAAATTGCGCTGACAAGATAAAAAATAAGTGATGACATCTTCTTCGCCGGCAAATAGTCCAATGCCTCCTCCACCACAGGCACCAAGTAGACCTCCAACACAGAGTCCTGGACCCCCTCCTCAGTCCCCTCATAATCCATATCCACATCAAGGGAGCCAAGGTCCTCCACTCCCGCATCCCCAACAACCTCATCATAACCAACCACCTCATATGGTGCAATCATATAGTAATGTTCCTCCTGGTTCCGGTCATATGCCACCAGGACACCATATGAGTCCCCATCACCCTGGAATGGGTAAGTAAAAAAAGATAGCTGCTTATTAAATAATTTTTAGATCTAGTTTTGAGATGTTCATATTTTTTAATATTGCCAAATTTGCATATATCTTAACATTTAGTAAATATATAATAGAAAAATTTTTTTAGTGCCACATCCTGGTATGCAAATGTCTCAAGGACCTGGAATGCCTATGGGCTATCAGACACACTCTATGCCCCCTAACGTAAGTATATAAATATTTTTATTTTCGTTATGAGACTGAATACTGGTCTACAATTATTCGAAATAAATACAAAATTGTATTACATTTTTGTCAAACAAAAGATTATTTACATCTAAACACCCTTCAACATCAAGGTTTGTAAAAAAAGAACGAACAATATAAACAAATTTATATGATAGTTTTAAAATCTACTTCAAAATGTTAGTTACAGATGTAGCACTTTATACTTGTGCAAAAATTGACAATTTACCCTCTCCCTTAGTTTAAGCCTCATTCCGTGGTAACCAATGCTCCAGTGTCTTGTTGAGGCAATATTACTCTTCGTAAGTTCTTTCTTTTCCACTTGAGTATTTTTTCCGAGCTTTTTTGGCAGAAATCATTCCAGATATACTGAGCAACACTCCCTGACTTTCTCCAACTATCCATTGAATCGTTTGCAAGTGTATCCTTGGCAATAGAATAGATGTTTCAACCCTTACCTGGCTAGAAAACCCGCTATTTCATTACCCTTCACGCCGGTATGCTTTATTGAAGACATTGTGAGACCATTTTAGATGAGATCCATCTTGAATTTAGAGCATTGATATCCCCTTGGCTGTGGGGGGGGGGACGGCGGACAGGCGCAACACCCCGCCCGTAGCTTAGAGTGTACAGCATCCACTTTGCATACTGAGTCCCAGCGTTCAAAGTTGACTTTCATTAAGTTAATTTTTCGAACAATGAGTAAACAGCATAGACGTTGTTGCTATTTCTACAAAACACTGTTTGAGTGGCATTCAATTTATCTCACAAAAATAAATAGAGTGACGATCTCATTGTCGAAAGCGCTCCACTTAAGCCCAATTGAATACCTTTCATAATACCTTCTCTCGTTTAGAAAAGAGAAACACTGTTCGTGGAAAGAATGGAAAGATGAAGAATACAATTCTCCCCTGAACGAGGTATTGATTCGTTATAAGGAATGTATTTTTGTTTTGTGTTTGTTAAACACTGATAAGTGTAGATACTGCTTAGACTTGGGATGTCAGCAGGATGTAGTGACAAATGTAAAGTAGACAAAATTAAGTCGATGTTATCAGCGAGCGAAGCGAGCCGAGCGAGCTCCAAGCCACCCAATATTTTGAGCGAA